>JBBPPC010000262.1:0-25450 GCA_038091775.1 Leccinum olivaceopallidum | reverse complement strand
CGAACTAGTCTACGAACGAGCATGTTTATATACGGAGCAATCTTACAGTGTATCTCACAGTATCACCAAGTGTGAACGTTGTGAACCTGGTGGTTGAATTCCAACCAAGTTTGTCCATGCAATTCAAGCGACTGACATTTAGTATGCCTACTCTGACGAGCATTAATAGTAAGCCCTCCGACATTCGATTTATGTTCGCTCTTTGAAGTAGAGAGAATGACATAGGAACCAGGACGCACCGCGATCGACACCTTGAGCCCGCTGCGCTTCATGAAGTCCTGAGCGAGCTTCTTGGCCTCTTCCGTCCCGATCGACTCGATCTCCCGTCTCGCGCGTTCGATCACCTTCTTCGTTTTGGCATCTTCCTTTTCTTTCTGCGAATCAATAAGCTTCTTGACGTACGTGAGCTCCGCGCGGCGGGACGCCTCCTCCTTTCTTTGCGTACGCTCAGCTCCGAGAGGAACTCCCTGCGGCGTGCGACGAGGGCTTTGCGCAAAGAGAGAGTGCGCCGTTCGGCGGATCACACGCACAGCGTTGTGGTGCGCCGTTGCAAGGGTGCTGAAGCGGGTACGCAGGAGCTCGGCCGAGGACGGCTGGACGGTAGTGTTGTCGTTGAGCGAAGGGCTGCTCGGACCTGAGACGGTGAACCTGTCAGAGTGGTTCGTTGATAAAGGAGATGGTCTCCGCGGCATGGTCTTCACGGATGCGGAGTTCGTCGCGGCGTCCACAGCCCATGACGCAGGCTTTGACTTGCTCGGGGCCAAAGTCGTCGAGAGGCTTACTTTGACGGTGCTGTAGACCTGGGAGAGTTGAGAGTTGAGGCGGGAGAGGAGGGGGCGGTAGCCAGTATATGGGTCGCTGGCACAGAGTGAGAGGATGCGCGCTGAGGATGCGCAGAGGGTGAGGTGGGCGGCAAAGTGGGTGCTTTCTTGGAGCGGGCGTTGTCTTCCTCGGCATGCTGCCCGACTAGGTGACGAGGACCTGGCTTGCGAGACGGGTCATTTCTTTCTTTGATCTACCGCCGATGGAGGTGACGACCGCATAATATCGGAGTTGCCGTGTTCATCTCTATGAAATTCGTGAGCACGAACGCTTGTAGGGACCCTTGAGGGACTGGACTGGGTCAGCAAACGGATGACGCAATGCGGAGAGGGCTCACCAGGAATCGGTCCCGCCGGGCAGGTAATCCGTGGTCTGACCGCTGAGATAGTGTCGTAGAAAGAGCCCATATGACGCCTCTACTCATGTCCTTCACGGTTGCCTCAGGGATAGACATGTGTACGCCGAGGGTGATCATGAGGTTGAAACAGGGGATGATATTCGACTAGTTCGTAGAGATCTGCGAGATGGTGTCTGGAGTGTGTGTGTACGTCGTAAAGGTAGTTCGAGAGGGCGTCGAAGATGGCTATGTTTTGCGACACCTGTGGTCACTAGAGGAACTCGAGAGAGGTGGAGGCGTGCACTTACAGAGCTCCTAATAGTATTGCTTTGGTAAGAGTGACGACGTGCGCAGCTCGGCGAGCATGAGACTAGCGCTCTTGGGCGCGTCCATGATCTCGTCGTTGTCCTACAAGCACTGGAATATCAGCGATGATGGCTCTGAGGGCGAATTCGGTGCCGCCGCCCAGGACGCACAAGATGACGCTTCATCTGACTGAATCTTTACGATTTCCATGAACTCGCTTGAGAGTTTTCCTGCTTCTTCGACGGTGGTGGTTGTCGCCATCGCTGCCGTCGTCGTCTGGGATAATTGACACACCGCGCCTTATGTAAGCAGAGCCCGCGGACAAGACGGCCATGCGATGTGCGGCCCTCACGTTTGTGAACGCTTTGATGAGGTGTCGTGTTATATGACTAAATACTCTTCGTCTCTCCGATCGTCCATGTCGAAACGCAGACAAGCGCACCAGGTGGACGGACGCCCGCACCGTTACGCGTCAATACGAACATCGAACATCACAGCACGATCAAGACCGAGGAAGACGAGGATGTCGATCCGTACGCGTTTCTCTTCACCCCGCAGAGAAGCAAAGTGTCCCTAGCCCGACTCACTGCCTCGCACCCACCTCTCTGCCAGATCTTTCCGAGGCTATAATTCCCAGTAACTTCGCTGTTCGGTACCCCACAGCTCGCTTTGCCCGACAGTTTGGGCACATGACAAACCTTCGGTTCACCCCATCATGTCCGGTGCTGGTCGCTCATGTATCCATGCCACTCCCTCCCTGAGCTAGACACGCATCATCCTCTCTCTCGCCACGTAGTCGTTCGCCCTCATCCACCTGCCTTTGTCCTCGCCAATTTCGCCCTCGTTCGTAACGCACACGCACCCACCGTCACTCTGCCGTCTTCCTGTCCCGCCCTCACTCGCCGTCGCCCTCCCTCGTTCTCCCACCTCGTCCATCATCACCTCAACACGTCGAGGACGGCGTGTGGCGACTGCTCTTGCCCCAGTCATCCGCGTCACCTCCCTCGCCTTATCCAAGACGGCGTGCGACGACTGCCGTGTGCTCTCGGCACAACGAGAGTATACGACGGTCGCCGTACGTCGTTACCTCCCTTGTTTGCCCTCATTCTCGCCTTCCCTACATCATCCCTCCTGTGGACGTACGCGTGCGGGCGCACGCACGCACCACCTCGCTTGCTCACTGACCCGCCTGCCCTCTCCCTCTCCCGCCTTCGTCCTCGCACATCACCGTCGCTCATGTGCTCGCCTACCCTCACCCACGACATGCATACACAAGGAAGTACGCCTGACTGCCCCCCCCCCCCCCACGACGGCGAACGCAGCAACCGAGTGCACAAACGCGCACGCAAACACGTGGACGCGTAGACCCTCGCGCGTCTCGCACTCGCTCTCCTCATGCGCCCGTCCTCGTACTTCCAACGGCCCACGGCAGCGACGCCGTGTTTTGCGGAAGAGTGCGAGCATATACGCACGCACGCGAATGCCTGGTACGCAATGACGACGTTACAGTCGCTACGATCAACCAACTGATTCTCATGCGAACTCTGTCCCGCACTCCGATGCACGGCAAGATGTGTTCAACTTACACATCCTTCATCCCGACCACCATTTAGCCTTACACGGAGGTGAGCATTCTTTTGTATATGAATGATAGCTCACCGTACAGATCCTGGCTCTCCAAGTCCATCGTTCCCATTCTTGCCGCCATCTTGGCTGCGAGCGGCGCCTTCGCTCGCGCAGTCTCTACAACGGAGTAGGTCGGAATATTGCCGGCAATGCCTTCAGCTGAGGTCGCTACTTTCGCTTGTACGTGTACAACACAGACTCCGGGGGATTACGTGCGTGGAATTGATGTTCTTCATGTCCGCCAACCACATCAAATTTCCAACGAGAACAGTCAGTCACGCTGTAACACATGGATCCACGAGTCCCACGGCGACCATCCTTGAAAAGCAGGTCGCACTATATAAACTCATTAGCATCCACAACTTGATGTCTCTCGTTTACATTGTACGCACGCAGCATTTTCACGCGATGTTCCCAGGACGAACACCTGAATGTTCAAGCATACTGAAGGTACCATTTCAAGGCATGTGCCCGTGACTCATTTCTTGACCACCGATGCCGCAGGTGACACCGAAATTGGGTTAAACTACGGTGGAATCCGATCTGGGGTAAACTACGGTCGAGTTAACTCATCATATGAAAATCTCTACACAAAACTTATCCGCGACAGCAGAACGCAAATATCCAATTCGAGAGACGATCCGCCGACTCTAGTGGCAAGATCGCTCAGGTCTCAGGTTCCATCTCGAACGAGAGAGGTCGTTTGCAGTGACGGAGCCTCGCTATCCTCGACAATTTGGTCCGGCTCATTACTGTATATTCAATAGGAGAGTGGAAAGAACATGAAGGATGAGAGCCTTCCGCGACAATCAGCAGCTGATGCCCTCATTACATTTGGAGCACATAATCGGAGGAGGACCAACGGTGGTGTACGATGGGGAAGATTTGCGCCAGTCAAAGTTGGTCTGCAATCACGTTGCTAGCTCAGTTCTGCGAGATAACAATAAGATAGTGACGCCCAAGCTTGGCTTCGTGCAGAAAATCTGACGAAAAAGTCGAAACGAGATGAGGAAAACCGTCCTCAGAATCCTCGACTGATGGTGGGGTATCTTGATTAGATACCGCGATAGCGATGTTATGTACTACGCATAAAGGCGAGCGCCCAGGGCACAGGGTACCTGCGTGAGAGTGGATGAGCGTGTACGTGTAGTATGCCAGGCGATAAAGGCGTGCAAGACATTATCTTTGTACCTGACCTAGTATGTTAGGCTCCAGGTTGCGCTCAATGAAGAGGAATGGTGAGTAGTACTACTGTGGGCAAGACCATCGATGAACAGCGCTGACGAGAGCAACAGAGCCGAGTAGGGCGGACCAGCCAATTCCCTTGGACGGTGGTCAGCAGGTGCAAACATTGGCGACCAAAGCAAGAGAGATAACAGTGGATGCTGATGAATTGAATGGAAAAATCTCCTCCTCCAATGTTGCAACTGACGCGGATGGAATCGAAATCGTTGCTCAAGATTCGATTAATTCGGTCGCCTTTCTTGCTGATGGAGAGCATGTCGTGACCGGGGGAAGGGGAAACAAGATTCGACAATGGCGAGTGAAGGATGGCAAGGAGGTGGGGAAGCCAATGGACGCTGGGAGTTTGATTTGGGACCTGGCAGTCACACAAGATGGCAAGTGGATTGTGTGTGGGACGGAGAGTGCCCAAGTGATCGTCTGGGATGCAAAAAGCCAAGAAAAGTTGGTCGAGTTCAAAGCACACGACTTGTCGGTGAATGCGTTGGACGTTTCAGCAGATGGTACGAAAATCGTGACAGGATCAGACGAAACGCTCGGCGTCTGGTCGTTTTCCGATGGTAAGCGACTCCTCGGCACTGCAAAAAGTAAATCGACTAATTCAGAGCGTCTGAGACGCTGATGTGTGCAAAATAACCGGCCGTGACGCTGATTCTGAGCGTCAGCCTGGACGTGACGCTGATTCGTGACGCTCATCTTGAGCGTCCTGTAATTGAGGCATCACAGTGATGCTTGTGATCTGCCGATGGAAAATGTTTTCGGAAGCACGAAAATTTGTTGAAGTCTTTTCGGAGCTATTCATATTTGATCATTGAGCAAGTATTTCATCGGTCATGTAGTCTATCGGTACGGACACGTCGGACGCATCACTCTGTATGTATCCTGGCGCCCAGAAGCGAGTTCGATCCCCGTGGTGGGCAGTTTTTTTTGTTTCAATCTACAAATTGTGCAACCGCATCACACCAGCTTCAATAGCTTGAAGATGGCGGGATTTTTTGGGGACCACAAATGGACACGAATTTTTACTGGTACTATTTCGGACGTTACAAATGAGCTGTGGTGACGCTACGAATGAATTGTGGGGACGCTGCGAATGAGCCGTGGGGATGCTGCGAACCAGCATCCTCGACACTGTTTCCTAATAGACAAAATGAGTACATCAGCGTCACGCAAAGACGCTGATCAACAGAAAATTGACGCTGATGTGTCGCGTCCTCGCCGCTAACTAGCCGCGTCTTGGACGCTCTGAATTAGTCGATTTACTTTTTGCAGTGTCGGCCCATTCAGACACGACCACTGGTTGGGTGCAGTAAAGTTCTCTCCCGACGGACGACGCATCGCTACTACCGTATGGGGTCATGACTCTGTTCGCATCTATGACGGCAGCGACGTCCTCGCAGACTTTCCAATTCAAGTCGACTTCGGATTCAACGGATCCCTCGCCTGGGCTAGCGATTCCAACCGCCTCTTTGCCTTGTCCAAAGACCGCGACATTCACTGTCTCGACGTGTCCACCAAGAAGACGCTCGCAATCATATGGCGCATTCACAGCGACGACAGACCAAGGTGCATCGCACTGGCATGCAACGACACAATTATCGCAGCCTCCGCTTATTCGTCGATCTCGCTCTGGGACACGAAGACTCATCAACAAATTGGGAACGTCTTCCACCACTCCCATTCCATCTCGTCCATGGCCATCTCGCCATATTGCGCTATTGCGAGCGCTGGAGACAAGGCAATCACGCTGCGGAATCTGTATGACACACTTCCCTCACCTTACCGCAACAATGTGAGTAATGCAGCTAATGCTACTCGTATAAGATCACGCCCTTACCAATTTCTCCTTCGCTGCTCCAGGTGCGCTTGGACCCAGAAATCCGCCGCTTGAAGATTGAAAACCCGTATATTTACGACATGATTATAGCCCTTCGTGCTAGGGGCGCGCGTCAAAGTATGCTTATTATCTGAATGACTCCGCTATGCTGATATTCTTTCCACCAGAGGACGATGTAGCAAATCTCGAGAAAACTGTTCAGGAACTACGTGGCCAGCTTGCTACATCCAACGAGGAAAGGACAGGCCTCAATGAAGTTATCAAGTCCCTTCGTGCACAGAACGAAACCTCAAGTGCGTTCTTCCCGCCTTCAAACCCACTTCATTGACAATCCCATTTATTAGATCGCAAAATCACTCATCTCGATGAATCGAACAAGGAATTCCACAGCGTGCTTGTGGCATCTCAAGGCTCAGTCAATCGATTAGCCCAGACTATTAGGGCACTACGCGCTGACGTTGATCGACCAGAAAAGAGCTCGGGTTCGTTCTCAACGATTCTGACTGATGGTTCTCTGACTCGTTTTCAGTCTTCACTGTGCAAAAGATAAACGAACTCGAGCTATCCGCCCAGGAAGTCGGTAACAAATTCGTTACATGCAAATATGCCCTCTGTGAATATGACAAGAAATATGAATGCGAAACATTGTACGCCAACGGTCGCATATATGATGCTGCACAGCATATCGCGAGCGCGATGACTCAGAATCTGTGGCGTAAAAAACTAGTCATCGGTTGGCTGAAAGGTGAGCTTTTGCATCTTGTCCTAGAATTGTGTATTCAATCCCTACCATCAGAATTCACACACCGATGTGTATCAAGGCTTCAGGAGATCGGAGACAACGCATCAAGTTCCCAGAAACATGATGAGGCTCTTTCAGCCTACTCCACTGTCTTGTCGCTTATTCCCTCGCATTCCGAAGGCGCGCTGACGGGATGGGCGACAAATATCAGTGACATCGTAGTGAAATGCTGCGAGGCGCGAGTAGGCTTGTTAGAAGACGAACTCGTAAATGTCACTCAGGTATTGATCTGCACGGCACGCCAAGTGGACAGCGCTGACTGCACAATCAGATCACTGAACGTGACCCATCGAACTACAAAGGGTACAAAAGGAAACATGCGCTATTACATAGCCTAGGGCGTTACAAGGAGGCATTCGATGCATTTGAGATAATGCTGTCGATGATGGAGAGATCACCTGACCCACAAGTTTGGTGTAAGTTGTTCTCATTCATGTTGCGCAGACGAGCTGATTTTGTGGCGATAGACTCGCGGTGTTGTTATCTCGACACGACTTCACTGATCCAAAAAGTCGTGGAACAGACAACCCGTGTCATCCCCCATGTTCTCATCGACAATACCACTGGTCGTCTCTATGATAAGACAATGCAACATGCAGCTTTCGAGGAGTGCCCCATGTTCAATCAATTGCGGTCTTCGATGATTATCCGCGATCGGCTCGACCATGCGCGCGTCCAGCGGGAGGTGGAGAAGTTCTATGAATATGTGATGTTTTCACACAGGTGGCAGCCACATGAGCCATCCTTTCAGATGGTCGAGAATACCCTAATCACCCCGCGAACAACAAACTCATCAACTTTTGCAAGCTCGTGCAGTCTCGGCACTTCCGGTGGGGATGGAGTGATACATGCTGTGTCAACCAGAGTGACAAGGGAGTTCAGCAAGAATCAGTTGTCGCCATGTTTCAGTGGTATTGTCGCGCGGCGCTCACCATCGTCCATCTTCTCGGCGTTCACTCCAAATCGCAAAGAAAGGGCCTTTTGTGGAAAAGCATCTGGAACACTCGTGGATGGGCATACCAAGAGTACGTCGCGTCCAAGGTCGTACATTTCTATACAGAGGATTGGAAACCGTACCTGGATGTCGAGTTGTACAACCACAAGGAATCGCCCCTAATCCTCTCGGAGATGGAACAAGCAACCAATTTTGCTACCCAGGCCCTCGCAACGCTTCAGCCAGGATTGACCAGGGTGCGCGAGAAGTTGTACTTGGCTTCGGGTCACGAGACGACGCGGGTAGAAGATATCGCATACTGTCTGTTCGGTATCTTTGATGTCGCACTCCCGGTCATATATGGCGAGGGCACGCGAGCAGTCCGTCGTCTTCTGGAGTACATCTTGACTCAATCGGGTAACGTCACACTTCTCTCCTGGACTCAGGCTGGAAACTCCAGTAGTATTGCCAATAGCTACCTCCCTACCGACCTCACTGTCTACGACCAGATCGAGCCCCCTCACGTTCCGCAGTCGATCGAGACCGCCGAGATGGACAGGACGACCATGGCCTTGAAGTCATCCTTGCCTAACCCCTTGCTAGCCGTTCGGTTGTACGAGCAACTGTATGACCTTCCCCCTCTTTCGATCATCACTGGTCGACTCCGCCTTCCTGGATTTGTTTTCTCCCTGACATCCCTCACCGCTATCACAGCGAAAGCTGGATCGGAATCGATTGTTCATGTTTATCATGCGACTGCGCCCGTACTCGGCGACGTACGCATCGAGACCAACGATGACTTGGACGGAATGTACGGCTTGATGCTCATCCACCCTTGGATCAGTCCCCTTCTGAATAGGGATTTCACCAGCGGGGCTGCTCAATTTGATCTAGCCATGCGTGCCTTACGACTGGTCGTTCGACTGAAGCAGCCGTTCGGTGCGCTGTTGCTTGCTTCTGAGGAGCGCGCGCTGTATAAACGTGTCGCGACGGATAGTTTGACCAAGGTTCAGATCCGGGCACAGACGGCGTTGGAGGAGTTGATAGACAGCGTGCGTATAGTTGACGTTCAGTAGTCATGGGTTGTTATTGGCTTTGGTTATCGCATACATGGACTCATTTATATCGCATTCTGCCAGACCTATCAGTATCTACAATTTCGCACCTTCTTTCCTCATACACACATTCTTTTCCTCCATCTTTTTCTCCGGTCCGTGGCCTGTTGTCCTAGCACGAGCAACGGGCGCTCTTCTTTGCGATACGCGCGCTCGATGTCGTCGATCCGAAAACGCTCGTGCATCTTATTTCTAGCTGCTCGACTTGGAGACGCATCAGTCTGTCCTTGCTTGAGTCCTCCATATCCTAGAAAAGGCATCAGCGATAGAGAGAATGACAAAGGAACAAGGACGCACCGCGAACGGCACTTTGAGCCCGCCGCGCTTCATCAAGAATCCTGAGCGAGCTTGTTGGCCTCTTCCGTCCCGATCGACTCGATCTCCTTTTTGACATCTTCCTGTTCTTTCTGCTCCTCGATCAGCTTCTTGGCGCGCGTGAGCTCCGGACAGCGGGACGCTTCTTCGGGCCGCAGAGAGAGGGCGCGCCGTTCAGCGGATCACGCGGACAGCGTTGTGCAGCGCCGTTGCGAGGGTGCTCAAGCGGGTACGCAGGAGCTCTGCCGAGGACGGCTAGACGGTGGTGTTGACGTTGTGCAAGGGGCTGCTCAGACTGGAGACAGTGGACCTGTCACAGTGGGCAAAGGGCTCGTCGATAGAGGAGATGGTCTCCGTGGCATGGTCTTCACGGATACGGAGTTCGTCGCGGCGCGCACAGCCCATGACGTAGCTTCGACTTGTTCGGGGCCAAAGTCGTCGATGGGCTTGACGAGGTCGAGGTGCTTACTTTGACGGTGCTGTAGACCTGGGAGAGTTGAGAGAGGAGGCGGGAGAGTAGGGCATGGGAGAGGAGGGGGCGGAATGCAGCATATGGAGAGTCGCTGCCACAGAGTGAGGAGTGGATGCGCGTTGTGGAAGCGCAGAGGGTGAGGGGGTCGAACGATTCCTCGAGAAGGCCATAGAGGATCTTTATCTGGGCTGGGGAGAGGCGGAGCACATCTCTCGAAAGCTGGAAAACATGAGTGAGGGAGAGTTGGTAGAGAGACGGTGACTTACAGCATCTTTGATGAGACTGGCGCGAGTAGGCGCCTTGGGTAGTCCAAGGAGGGCGACAAGGCGGGTGCTTTTGGAGCGGGCGTCGTCTTCGTCTGCATGCTACCCGACTGGGACTGCGAGTGCGCTAACGAGGACCTGGACTGCCAGATGGGTCATTTCCTCGGATCTACCGCCGATGGAGGTGACGACCATAATATCGACCCCAGGCGGCGGCGTGGGAGAGGGAGTTGCCGCTAGGAGGCGAGCTTGTCATGATAATTTGCCATCATGGCTGGGCGGGGTGCCTTTTTGGCCACGACAAGGAGGTTCTGGACATCCTCGAGCTCGACAGACGTGTTGAGTTGGGAAAAGCGCGTGTCGAGTGGTGCTGGAGGATGTCCGGGTCCGATAGGTGGATGGCGCGTGCCTGGTGGGCATACTTTGCGACGTTGGTGAGGTGAAGGCGGAGTATCTCACACAGGCGACGGAAATGGACCTTGAACTGGTGGTTTAGATACAAGCGGAAAGCCTGCTGTGCGACTTGCGGGGGGAAGAGTCAGGGAATCGAACGGGACGTACGGGAGGTCAGGACGTACTCGCCTGGTAAATGGCCTCGAGATGAGCGTATGTGTCTCGAGAGAGGAACTTGACGATATCTCGCTGGCCTCGAGATCGTCGACTCATCTAAGGCGACTGCGCGGTCAGCCTGCTGCTGGGCGGGAAGGACCTTGGCCCATCTGCGAGTGCGAGGAAACGATGAATGACGAGCTTGATGGAGGCGACGCTGGGGTTTTAGGCGATGTTTTGAAACCATCCCAAGTTGTTGGCTGCCCTACTCTTGCGCATGTCCGCGCATGGCTCTACGAAGTCGAGTGAGACGAGCTCAAAATAGAAAACTTCTGCCAGCATGCGTCTGACCGGGACCGACTGGTATCGATGTGGTCGGTCGAATCATTCTCGACGCCGCTCTGAGGAGAGACGGAGGCGGTAGTTCTTCGGATCGTGAACAGAGCGGAGAACTTGAACTGCTTGGGTCCGGGTCCGTGGCAGTGGTGTGATGACCATGAGTGCAACGCCTCTGCTAGATCGCCTTCCTCCGTCGCTGCTGCCGGAACAGACGGGAGTTCGAGTATTTGGGTCTTCGTTGTAAACTCCACTTCTTCCATACGCAAAAAGTAGCAGCGAGCCCCAGTTTCACGGCATGGGAGCGTTCTGGACATTCGAAAATGCCCAAGGTATCACGGGCGCGTATGACTGAACGGTGTTTGAAGCGGTGACGTCAGCTTCAGTGTGGTAGATCGACACAGGTGGGTTGAATATCTTGGAATTTGTCGTCACAGTCAAAAGTCGCTTTGTGAGCGCCGTGAGCACTGGAAAACGGGAGTAGATGGACGGTTGATACGGGGTGCTTTGATAACAGAGCATAGCAGACGACGGCGAGCAATCCTCTGTCGTATCCGCCTGTGTCGCCTTCTTCTGCGGCTTCTCCCTAGACGGACCACCCCGACCAGTCCAAAACACTTTTCCGTCCTCCTCGTGACCAGGGAGTACATCAAGCGTGCGATGTTTTTGGACGTTCGTCTTCCGAGTGCTTGTCAGTTTTGCTTTCAGTCTTGCTGTTGCGAAACGATTTGATTCGCTTGCCAATACGACCAGCAAGAGATGCGACAGAAGCTGAGCGTTTGAGTGGATGGGAGAGTTCGTCTAGGCTGTACGGCGGATTGGAAAGTCGAGAATCTGATTCATCAACATGGTCTGGTAAGAAAAGAAGGAGAACAAGAGATGAGATGAAGAGAACGTTGTGGAAGAGGACAAGATAGCGGTGGTTGCGACGAGCTGCGACAATGGTGGGAACACATCGCAGGTGCGTGTACCCAAAAGTCTGGATGAATGGGAGTGGTGTGGTGGGTGGGTGCGCTGAAACGGGCTCGGACGAGCACTCGTGGAACTTGCGGTCCTGGTGCCTTCTCCGAGCTTGTCCGAATGTGGCTTCACTAGCACCGACCATTGCATCATGCAGCTCTTGCTGTGGACCTCGTTCATTCTATCAGATATGTGTACAGCAACTCTGCAACTGGCCGCATTCGATATAAACCTCTGGCTGCAGAACCCCCGTCACTCAGAACTTGCCCACCGTTCACTTCCCACTCATGAATCAAGACACCCAATCTTCTAGCCCGCCCTTTCTTCTCCAACCACCACCTCAAAGACAAAAGTCATTGCACGACTCGGAATCGCATTCATCACCTACCAACGAATGCGAACATTTCTTTGTAACACGTGCGTAGCAATCTTGCGCTGGCATACTGGAGACATCACAAACACACCTGTTCAGTCATACGTGCCACGGATGTTGCATCCAGCCTCCGTCGCATACCAGCAGGCTTTCACGTCATTGTGGAAGTCGATGGAAGGACCATGCAAACATCCAACAAACCCGTGTCGACAGCGAAGGACGCCGTAGAATGGGATGAAGAAATCCTCTTGTGCGTCATCACTTGCCGAATCTCTGCTCCTTTCATTCAATAGCTGCCAAAGGCCATCAGATCGATCGTCTTCTATTTCATTCAGTGTCTACGCATCGTTCGAGCTTGGACCAAGGCTAGGAAACGGAGAATTGCTCCGTCGATTCAAGAGTACTGTAGGAAAAGTGTTCCAGAATGAACAACTTCAGTGTGAGCAACTCCTTTGTCTACCACACACTCTTTGACATCCCCTCGTAGTCACCGACTTTACAGCGCAGACAGATGATATATTACCATCGTGTTCGTCCCTTCGCATCATCACGGAGCGACGCATTTGTGGCACGAATGAATCATGTCCAAAACTCGACGTAAGCAGATTATTCATGGCGCTGTAGTCATTTTATGAACTAACGGTAACAGTTACCGGAGTCACGCGAAATCAACGCGCTGGAACAGCTGACCGACGAGGGTCATCGTGCTCTGCTGCGTTACCGCCAGCGGCAGGACCAAATGGATCTAGACGCAGCCGTCCAGACTTTCCAGCGTGTTCAGGAGATTTGCACGATAGATGACCTTAATCGTGCAGCCGTTCTGTTCAACTTGGCCAATGCCAAATTCGTCGACTGCCAGGTCAATAATCGGTACCTTGACCTAGATGTGCCAATTGGATTGTATCGGGATGCTCTACGACTTCGGAGCACAGATCATCCGGATCATTGCACAACGGTACTGGAACTTGGTTTTGCGCTACTTGCGCGCTTCCAGAGGCGAGGGTTCGAGTTCAACAGGGAAGAAGCAAAGGATTTACTGGAAGGAGTGGTAGAGGTCTCGGCGGCAGGAAGTTATGCAAACCGAGCAGGGCTGTTCGCATTGCAAATGGCCAAGGCTCCAGCATTGGAGGAGGCAGGAGACGGTGGATCGTCACCGGCGGAGCAAGAAAATCGCGACGATCTCATACAGAGGGCGCAGGACCGGCTACAGAACATGTCATACTGGAATCCTGACCGACCTGCACTGATCTTTCGCCTTGGGGTGGTGTTATCTGGGCGGTTCGCACGCAATGGTGTGCTTGCTGATATACACGAGGCAATTCTGATGCTCGAGTCTGTCGTGGATCTTTGGCGAGGCGGCTATAGTCATCCTGACCATCCTAGCATGGACATGCCGTCCCTGCTGTTCAATCTCGGGAACTCGTTATTTCGTCGCTTTGAGCGTCTCGGGGACCTCGCGGATCTAAATAGGTCGATCTCTATGTTCGAGGAGGTTGTCTGTCTGACACCAGATGGCCATCCATACAAGCCAAGTCGGTTGAACAACCTCGGGATCTCATTATCGAGTCGCTTTCAGCGTCTCGGGGACCTCGCGGATCTAAACAGGTCGATCTCGATGAAAGAGGAGGCCGTCTGTCTGTCACCCGACGGCCATCCAGACAAGCCAAGTTGGTTGATCAACCTCGGGAACTCATTATCTCTTCACTTTGAGCGTCTTGGGGACCTCGCGGATCTAAACAGGTCGATCTCGATGCAAGAGGAGGCTGTCTGTCTGTCACCCGACGGCCATCCAGACAAGCCGGCTTGCTTGGGCAGCCTCGGGTCCTCATTATCTCGTCGCTTTCAGCGTCTCGGGGACCTCGCGGATCTAAACAGGTCGATCTCGATGAATGAGGAGGCCGTCTGTCTGTCACCCGACGGCCATCCAAACAAGCCGGTTTGTTTGAACAGCCTCGGGAGCTCATTATTTCGTCGCTTTGAGCGTCTCGGGGACCTCGCGGATCTAAACAGGTCAATCTTGACGTTGGAGGAGGCTGTCTGTCTGTCACCCGACGGCCATCCAGACAAGCCAAGTCGGTTGAGCAACCTCGGGCACTCATTATCTCTTCGCTTTAAGCGTCTCGGGGACCTCGTGGATCTAAACAGGTCAATCTCGATGTTGGAGGAGGCTGTCTGTCTGTCACCCGACGGCCATCCAGACAAGCCGGCTTGCTTGAACACCCTCGGGATCCCATTATATCGTCGCTTTGTACGTCTCGGACACCTCGCAGATCTAAACAGGTCGATCTCGATGAAAGAGGAGGCTGTCTGTCTGACACCCGACGGCCATCCATTCAAGCCAAGTCGGTTGAACAACTTCGGGATCTCATTATTTTGTCGCTTTGAACATCTCGGTGACCTCGCGGATCTAAACAGGTCAATCTTGATGTTGGAGGAGGCTGTCTGTCTGACACCCGACGGCCATCCAGACAAGCCAAGTCGGTTGAGCAACCTCGGGACCTCATTATCTCGTCGCTTTGAGCGTCTCGGGGACATCGCGGATCTAAACAGGTCGATCTCGATGTTTGAAGAAGCTGTCTGTCTGACACCCGACGGCCATCCAGACAGGCCGGCTTGCTTGAACAACCTCGGGAGCTCATTATCGAGTCGCTTCGAGCGTCTCGGGGACCTCGCGGATCTAAACAGGTCGATCTCGATGAAAGAGGAGGCTGTCTGTCTGACACCCGACGGCCATCAAGATAAGCTAATTCGGTTGATGAGCCTCGGGAACTCATTATTGCGTCGCTTTGAGCGTCTCGGGGACCTCGCGGATCTAAACAGGTCCATTTCCATGAACGAGGAGGCAGCAAACTCCACTCCCCATGGACATCCCGGTAAACCAACCTTCTTGCTTGCCCTTGGGCAGGTACTCAATATCCGTTTTACCCACTCTCATAATTCTTCTGATCTCTCTGCTGCTGCTTTCAATTTTTCAATTGCCACTCGTGCTTCCATCGGTCCTGCTTCCGCCCGCTTTCATGCCTCTTGCGCCTGGATTTCCTCTGCGCAACTTCAAGGAAATACAACTGCTCTCCTTGATGCATGTGCTTCTTCTCTCGACCTTCTCCCACAGTTAGCATGGCTCGGACTCCCAGTCACTGAGCGTCATCGTCTACTCGTTAAAGCAGCTCATGTCACACGTTACTCAATCTCCGCCGCTCTTGAAGCTGGTCATCCTGAACTAGCTGTCGAGTGGCTTGAGCAAGGGCGTTCCATTGTCTGGACTCAGTTCCTGCAGCTTCGCACTCCAGTTGATGACCTGGCTCACAACTATCCTGCCCTTGCTTCTCAGTTCCGGCAAATCTCGCAGGAACTAGCACATGCTAGTATTCGGGACAATGCCGCATTCTTCCAGCCAGCACATATCTCAGTCGTTGACACTCGATTGTTCGAGAAGGACATCCAAAGACATCATGATCTTGCACTGAGACGGGAGAATCTCCTCCTTCAGATCCGGTCCTTGCCAGGTTTTGACAGATTCTTGCTTTCGAAGACAATCAAGCAACTTTCTGCCTTGGAAATCCCCGGACCAGTCGTTTACCTCACAGCCAGCAAAGAAAGATGTGATGCACTGATCGTTATGGCGGAGTTGGAGAGCGTCGTCCATGTACCCCTCCCTGAAATTTGCTATGCTCATATGGAAGCTCTGCGAATAATGCTTCACAAGCTGCTCAAGCGGGATTGGCTTGTTGTCTCCCGCAATGTCTTGTACGAACTCATCCCCTGTGAAGAACTAGGCCTCTCGGAAGATTTTCTCGACTTATTGCTGGATGGACATTTCACTTCGGATGGTCGTGAAGGGGGGGCGCAATCAACGATGTCACAACAATATACTCCGAACGACTTGTACGAGGGGATTCTGACACGCCTTTGGAATAAGGCTGTAAACCCCGTTCTTCAGGCACTCGGATTTTCGGTAAGTCGTTCATATACTAAAGTCTCAATGTCGATCCATTCTGACTCCAGATTAGAGTCCGCCATCTGGCACTGATCAAATGACCCGTATTTTCTGGTGTCCGACTGGTCCTTTTTCCTTTCTACCCATACACGCTGCCGGCCTTTATCACACAGCTGAGCCGGGCACCAAACTTTCTGATTTCGTTATATCGTCCTATTTGCCGACTTTGACTTCGCTCGCATCGGCACCTCAGAATAGCTTGCATGACCCTTCTTCCAAACTTCGCCTGCTTGCCGTCCCTCAGCCATCGACAGACGGACTCAAATCACTGTTTTCGGTGAAGCACGAGATCGATTCCATCAGTGAACTATGCAATAAATCCCCTTGTGTAACCCTCCAGAACTCTGATGGCACTGTCGAGGACGTCACGGAGAAGTTGAAGAATACCGACTGGGTCCATTTTGCATGTCACGGAATCCAGGATCCCAAGACACCGCTCGACAGCGGGGTATGCCTCGCCAACCATCATCGCTTGAAGCTCTCGGACATTATGCAGTTATCGCGCCCGCAAGGCGGACTTGCATTCCTTTCTGCCTGTCAGACTGCGCAAGGAGATGAGTCGTTATCGGAAGAATCCGTTCATCTTGCAGCTGGGATGCTTCTTGCTGGGTATAGTAGTGTGATCGGGACGATGTGGTCGATAATGGACAGGGACGCACCAAAGGTGGCGAGGGACGTGTACGAGCACCTGTTTCGAGATGCTAGGCGGGCTCCCGACAGTACGGAGGCGGCAGTAGCATTGCACTGCGCCGTCCAGAAACTTCGCGACTCTGGTGTTCCCTTTACCTCTTGGGTTCCTTTCATTCACTTTGGTAGATGACCCTTGGTCGAAAATGACTATTTCAGCATGACTTTCCCCCCATCCCCTATGCTACGCTTTACTTGTATGAACTAGTCTAATGAACGAGCATGTTTACATACGGTGAGGTCCGGTTTGCAAATTGCCATCCAGAATGGTTCGCCAGAGTCATTGAGGTATAGTTGGACAACAAAAAAGATAAAACGCATAAGTGAGAAGTCTACTATCTTACACACGGTTGCAGGACTGAATACCGAAGGGTGCGAACAAAACAACTCAACGAATGAGTCAGGCCCCTAGTAGGGACAGCGAAGTGAAGAGCGGTCACCGGCGAGTCACCGCGCCACTTTGTTTCTCACGCATGGACTGAACCCTACAGCTGGCCACCGCTGGGAACTTTAGGTTCAAGGCATCTTCCTTCCTTCCCGCCAGAGGATCAATCTTCGACCATGATGCTGTCCCGAAAAGCCCACCTGAGCCTTTCAAGTTGGCCTCATTTTGAATAAGACCTGGTAGGTAGATTCAGATACCTATCGCAACCCGTACAGCGTCTCTCAGATTAGGATGAACCTATCGGAAACGCGAGGTCGTGACTATGCCGTCGTCATATGTCGATACATTCGTCATCCTCCTTCGAGCTTTGGGTTTGGTCGAAGGGTCATACAAGTCTATCCCCGGGTCACTGACCGACTCGACTCGCTGACGAACAACAATACTAGCACCGCATACTCGGTGGGCTACTCCAATTTTATCGGACCTGACTTTTCGAGCGCACCGGTCGAGGTAGGATTCAACTTTTCTGGCCCTCGGGTCGGCTCGAGCTACGACGAAACGATTGTCCATCCTCCGATAGCTGGCGCCGCCGCTACTGGCCCACAGTGCTCGGTGACACCGTACGACCCCCCCCCACTGGCCAACCAGGCCTTTGCGCCATTCGACGCGGCTGCAGCGACTATATATCGCTATCGGCAGCAACAGTCCGTCAACCTAGGTTCGTGGTAAGTACCCTCTGAAAGATACAACCCTCCTACAATCCCAAATCGTACTCCATCGTTTGTTTCCTATTACTCGATAGGTTCGTACAAGAAAAGAGGATGGCCCTTTCCCTCTTTACCTGCGCCTCGGAACCACGCACAGCAGAAATAGACGTCGCCTCAGGCTGGGGATCCCTCGCGAACGCGCGCGCTGTACTCGAGCGGCACTGGGACACGTTCATCAACCAGTCGGATTTCAACTACATGGCGTCCATCGGCATCAACACCGTCCGCCTCCCTGTTGGATACTGGATGCTCGGGTCCGACTTCCTCGAAGGTACCCCTTTCGCGCCGTACGCGCAAGTCTACGTAAACGCGTGGCCTCGAGTGCCCAGTCCGGGATCGAGGTGCTGGTCGACCTTCATGGCGCTGTTGGCAGTCAAAACGGCCAGTCACATTCGGGGATATCGGATGGTCAGACGAGGTTGTTCACCAGTCTCGCGTATATAAACAAGACAATGAACGTTCTGACGTAGTTGGCTCAACAACTTCAATCTGCCACCAACGTCGTGGGCATCGATCGCGAGATACTAAACGAGCCAGTGGACGTACCCACGCTTTCTGAGTTCAGTGAGCATGCTACCTCAGGTTGTATATACACGGTGAAGGTTTGACTCTGGACAGATTCAAATGCGATAATGGCGATGCGACGACTTGAAGATTCCCCTGGAGGACTCCAGAGCCTTCCTATGTACATTCACGATGCTTTCAACATCCAGAAGTACAGTTCATATCTATCTGGGTGCTCGGACTTTGTCGTCGAGGACTACCATTCCTACTTCGTCTTCACTCCCGCGGACGATTCCGAGCCGGCATCTCAGCATACGAATCATCGCAGAGGAGCGATCTCCAATGATCTTGAGTCAGCTAGCGCAAAAGCCCTCTGGTGATGGGCGAATGGTCGTGCGCGTTGACCACTCAGAGTCTGTCAACGCAGCACGATCCAGACGGTGCAAGAAGGCAGTTCTGTACGAGTCAGATGGGCGTCTACGCGAACAAGAGCGCCGGTTGGTCATTTTGGTGTGCGTAGTCTCATCACTTGTCCCTTTTTATTAGCCAGCCCCGGGAACGATATTCTAACCAAGTCAACCAGCGTACGACAAGGAAGACTGCAATGCGGACCAAGGCTGGTACTTCAAAGCCGCCATTGGGAAAAGCCTACCGGGTACCTTTTTCTCATATGAGAAACCGCCTCCCTTGGATCCTGCTGCGCTTCAGCGATCATATTCGGCAGTGGCTAGCATGACCGTCCCTTCCCAGTCCGATATCCTCCGAAGACTCGAGAGTTCTCCGATGGCGGTCCAAGGAGACAACCCTAACACACCATGGAAGGCGACGGCCTCGCAACACTCGTTGGTGAGGGGATACTCGGACGGGTATCAAACAGCGAGGATCTTTACACAGCACGGGTGGTCGAGACTCGGGTTCACGGAGCAATACATTCAAGATAGTCTAAGTGTCATAGGCGGAGAAATTCCGCGACTGACGGAAAAATACTTTCGCGCCGCGTTCAAGGCAGGACTTGCAGATGGTGAGGCTGTCGTTCTTGCAGCTCTTTCATGATTACGGATATGTGTATTTGATTGTGCATACCTTTCACTTACCCTTTGGATAATCTTCTACCATGTTCACCTTCAAAACTGTGATGGAATGTGCTCGAGGTATTCTTTGCTGCTGTGTCGGCGGGGGATGAGTCGACAGTGAAACGGGCGGGGTGTCTGTCATGATTCAGCAAGCTACCGTAGACCGGTAACACTTAATGTCTTTTCCCGTCCACAGCGCTCAGCCTTGGCGATTTTGAAATCGATCGCATCGCGATGCTGCTCCAGAAGGACGCTTCTGCAGCGTGTCGGGGACGCTTCTGCAGTGTGTCGCCCTGGAAGCGATATGAAGACATCGCACGTGTGCGGATATGCTAACTTAGAGCCTCGACGTCCGAACAGACCCCCCTCTACGTCAAAAAAGACGCTCGCTCGTTTGCATCCCCGGAACCTCAAAATCCTTTATCGATATCTTGCTTAGATCGTGATTTTCTCGTCGAGAAGACCACGACCACAATGGCAATTTCACGTTCGTAAAGGCAAGCGAGATTTTGGCGCCGAGGTAATTGCGTGAGAGTGGTTCAACGAGCGTACTGAGAGTCTCAGTGAGAGTAAACGACCAGACATTCTATTTGTACGTGTACTTGAACCAGTATGCTTTCCAGGTTGCGCTCAAGCCTGAACTTGAAGAGGAATGTCGAGTAGTGCGTGGGCAAGGTCATGGATTAACGTTGAACGACGGCAATATAACCGAGTAGAGCGGACAACCCACTCGCCTTCAACAGCAGTCAGCAGGTGGGAGCATTGGCAACCGACGAAAGAGAATTACTGACGGATGCTCGAAGCCAATCTGAATCAAAGCTCCAGTGGATGGAATAAATTCGGTCACGTTTCTTGCTGACGGGAAGTACGTTGTGAGGGGTAAAGGGAAGATTCAACGATGGCGCGTAGAGGTTGGCCAAGAGGTTGGGGAGATATGGACACTCGGTGACCGAATCAGACCGATGTTTACAGTCCGTGGAAGTCTGAAGAGCCAACGAGTGACTCTGTCGCTCGTTCTCGTTTTGTCTGGCGTTGCGCCTCGAGCGCCTCCCTGTGAGACTGATCGACGTTGCGTAAAACTTGAAGTACTTCTTCTCCGTGGGCGTCCAAAAACACCCATGGTTGCTTGAGGATGGCGGCGATATCTGTAGTTGTTTGAATGCTTGCGTTGGAAGCGATTATGTCGAGTCCGGAAAGGGTCTGGGTCCGGATAATAGTGCCTGGCAAAGATGTCCTTCACCCCGCAGAGAAGCGAAGTGGCGTGACCGCGCTTAGCAGCTCTCGTCCACTAGATCTCGTTCGTTGAGACTTTCTTAAATCTCTTGTTCCACAGAGGCATTCCCGACAATCTCGGACCGGAAAAATCTTCGGTTTCTTCTTTCCCACCTCATCTGCCTGCATACACTCACTCCCCTCACCTAGCAGTTTGAGCTCGACACGCATAGACATGTAGCAAACTTACCTTCTCTCTCGCCACCTCGTTCGACCTCGTTCGTAACGCACACTCACCCACTGTCGCTCTGCCGTCTTCCTGTCCGCCCTTACTCGCCGTCGCCCTCCCTCGTTCTCCCACTTCGTCCATCATCACCTCAACGCGTCGACGACGGCGTGTGGCGACTGCCCTTGCCCCAGTCATCCGCGTCACCTCCCTCGCCGCATTCAAGAAGGCGTGCAACGACTGCCGTGTGCTCTCGGCACAACGAGAGTATACGACGGTCGCCGTACGTCGTTATCTCCAGGCTCGTTTGCCCTCGTCCTCGCCTTCCCTACATCACCCCTCCTGTAGGCGCTCAGCTTCGCATACATACCACCTTCCTGATAGGCTACAGCGCAACTGCCAGCCCAGCCTTGCCACGCTCCCTCCTTCACTTCTCCTATTTGCCGGGTTATGCCGCATCACTCTCTGCGTCATCGGTCACTCACGCCTATCTGCGTCTTCTCACCCTATTGCCTCCCTCCTCTCCTCCCAGCGCATGGAGAGACTGCCACTCTGGTGTGTCACCCGTGTTACCCTCAATAGCCCTCTTCCCTGAAACGATCATGCCGCTTCAAGACTCGGTGGGCCCTCGGTGACCTCAAAATAAAGCTCCAGGTGACATCAATATGTGGCGCTGTACGCGGCATACACGCTGAACAGACCGGATCCGGCGGGAGTGGTCTAACTCTAGCGCGGCGTAAGTCTGAATATTGCCGGCAAGGCCTCCAGCTGGGATCTCTACTTTGTCTCGTATGCGAACAACACAGACTCCATGTAATTGGTATTGCTCATGTTCTGACATCACATCAAAGTTCTGACGAGAACAGTCAGTCACAATACAACACATACTCATGTGCATGGGGTCCCGCGGCGGTCGTCCTCGAGAAAATAGGTCGCACTATATAACTCGTCGGCATTCAAAACCTGGGTGGCTCTCATTTGCATTGCTATTACGCAGCATTTGCACGCAATGTTACCCGCCGGGACAAAAACCTGAATGTTAGGCACGCTCGAGATCAATTTCAAGGCGACCTCACGGATGTGCCCGTGGCGCATTTATCGACAGCCGATGCCGCAGGTCATACAGAAATCGAGGTTAACCTACAGTCGAATTGACTCATACAATGCATAGTACATCCCAGAACCTACACACTGCATTCGCAGCACAACGCGAGTATCAAGACGCGACGGGACGATCCGCCGAGTCTAGTGGCAACAATAACTCAGGTTCCATCTCGATCGAGAGGCTACTCACTTAAAGGATACCGGTCCCCTGACGAGAGCCTTCGCCGGCTCGAATCCGTGCCCATCTCGTCTCCCCGAGCACAGGCTCACGTGGCCCAGATATCCAGAGAGGGCCGCCCAACGGGAGCAAGAGCTTCACCCACACACACGAACGTTACTCTGCACAGCGCTCGCGAAACGTAGACTTCCGAGGGCGTCGTAATACTACTCAATACACGGTCGCAAGTATGCAAAGAGACATAGCGATATAGGTCGGACTACATATGAGGCAACACAGTCCGATATACACTAGGCACCGATATGTACATACAGAATCCGCTGATCGAGCGGAACAATACCAACTAATGAATTCATTGTCCTCTGCAGCGCCAATGCCGCTCGAGTGTGATCCAGCCGACCACATCCATCCAACATATTCTCGTAAAACTTGGTCGTGATCTTGTTCGTCTGTGCGTCGTCCACCGCCCACATCGTCCCAATCACAGACCGGAACCCTGCAAACTGCATCGCCGACGCCAAGTGGATTACCTCGTCTGGACTCTCCTCGTCTCCAACCGTTGTATGACAAGCAGACAGGTAGGCAAATTTCGGTTTCTCTAACTTGCATCCCATGATCCGTTCCACGGTAAACCGGCCGTCGTAGAGGCCAAATGCAGAGTCAAAGGGTTGCTTCTTGTTTGGGATACCGTGGCAGGCAAAGTGAACCCACTCGCTCGTCCTCAGCTCCTTCGAGACTCGGGACATACTCGATTCGGGACCGTCAAGGCGCGTGAGCGTGGCGAGACCCTGAATGCGCTCAGCAATGATCGCCAGTTCGCTGCTGACGGAGAAAAGCTCGCTTTCGCCTTTCGCGTTCGCCTGACCAACAGCAAGGAAATGTTTTTCCTCCTGTATCGAAGTCGTCGCCGATGGATTGTTCCGTCTCGCACGGATAAGGGCAGTCAACGTGGGAGTGTAAGACGAGATGTACAAATGGGAAAAACCCCTTTGGCCGTTCCGATACGGATTAGCCGCGTGCAATGGCAGAAGGCAGAACTCGGCAGTGGGACACCACCAGATACGTGAGCCGAGTGGAACTGTTGTTTGAAGAAAATCAGCGATGGGCGAGACGACCTCATCCCAAAGGAGTCTCAGGAAGCGAGCAAGATCTCTCCCCATATCCATTGTCTTTGCATCCAAAGTCAAGGACTCGAGGTCCGATGACAGGTCCTGGACACGGGATTTCGTGATTTTCAAAGGGATATGGACCGGATCTGTGTCGGAAAAGACAACGAGTGCATCGCACGTATACTTGCTAGCATTCACGATGATCACAGGTCCCCCACTGGCAGCGTGCTGGAGTTCGGGGAAGGAAGACGGAAGAAGGAATCTAGAGAGACCGGGTAATTTGCGAATTTGAGTGATTGCGGATTGAAGATCGACATTAAGACTACACAGCGTGTTGTGCTGATCTGAACCTTCTGAATGAATTGTATTGTGTATGTCTGATGAGAGTCGAGTAAACTGATCTGCAAGGGACTGTCCTTCCTGGCCCGACGCGATGACATCCTGAAGGGGGGAACGGAGACGCGCAATCTGAGTCCAGAATACACCGCGACCTTGCTCGAGAAGCTCGACCGCTTTTTCGGCACGGTGAGCGCGGAGACAAGCGGAAAAGCCATTAATTGCGAGGGATGAAGCGAGGTCTTTGAAACTATGGAGACGATTGGGTAGGGATGGTAAAATGGCAAGATGCTGAACAAGTAGCCGAAGAGATGTTTCATATGCGAGAAGGACTGAGAGATGGCGGAAATCCTCAGCTGCCGTGATCCATTGTTTGGCTGCAGAGAGATCGTTTGGTGAGAGTGTTTGAGAGATATTTGACAACTCGGTGTAGAGACTGAATAGATCCTCTCTGTCCTTCAACTCGTTCGCCTTGGTGAAGCGAATACGGAGACTATTTGTAAGTTGACGTAATAACCATGATCGGTCGAGATGGCCAGGTGGGCAAAGGTCGAGGGCTTGTCTCCCGAGGATGATGGCCTCATTGAGGTCCGTCATATCTCCAAGCCGTTTGTAACGAGTGTAGAGATGGCTTGCGACGCTGCTCAACGAAATTGATCGATCAGGGTGCCCTGATGGGCGAAGTTCGAGGGCTTGTCTACCGAGGATGATGGCCTCATTGAGGTCCGTCATATCTCCAAGCCGGTCGTAACGAGTGGAGAGATAGAGTGCGACATTGTTCAACGACGTTGGTCTATACGGGTGCCTTGACGGGCAAAGGTCGAGGGCTTGTCTCCCGAGGACGATGGCGTCATTGAGGTCCGTCGTATCTCCAAGCCAGTTGTAACGAATGCAGAGATAGCTTGCGACACTCCCCAACGACGTTGACCGTTGCGGGTGCCCTGACGGGCGAAGGTCGAGGGCTTGTCTCCCGAGGATGATGGCCTCATTGAGGTCCGTCAGATCTCCAAGCCAGTCGTAACGAATGCAGAGATAGGTTGCGACACTCGCCAACGACGTTGACCGTTGCGGGTGCCCTGACGGGCGAAGGTCGAGGGCTTGTCTCCCGAGGATGATGGCCTCATTGAGGTCCGTCATATCTCCAAACCGCTTGTAACGATTGGAGAGGTAGCCTGAAACATTGTTCAACGATATTGCACGATTTGGGTGCCCTGACGGGCAAAGGTCGAGGGCTTGTCTCCCGAGGACGATGGCGTCATTGAGGTCCGTCGTGTCTCCAAGCCAGTTGTAACGAATGCAGAGATAGGTTGCGACACTCCCCAACGACGTTGACCGTTGCGGGTGCCCTGACGGGCGAAGGTCGAGGGCTTGTCTCCCGAGGATGATGGCCTCATTGAGGTCCGTCATATCTCCAAGCCGCTTGTAACGATTGGAGAGGTAGCCTGAAACATTGTCCAACAACGTTGGTCGATTTGGGTGCCCTGACGGGCAAAGGTCGAGGGCTTGTCTCCCGAGGACGATGGCGTCATTGAGGTCCGTCGTATCTCCAAGCCACTCGTAACGAATGCAGAGATAGGTTGCGA
>JBBPPC010000261.1:0-25517 GCA_038091775.1 Leccinum olivaceopallidum | reverse complement strand
GTAGAAAAAAAAGGTAGTAGGTAAGATGCGAAGAGAAAAAAAAGGTGAAGCAGTCAATGGGGAGTGTTTGTGCAGAAGTGTTTGTGCAGAGATAGGGTGGAGTGATGGGTTGCGGGTTGCGGGCAGAGGAGAAATTGACGCTGGAGCTGCATTAAATACGGGAGAGGAAGGTTCAGCAGGGTCAAGTAAATTAACGAGGACCCTACCGCATGAAAGGTATATTCCGTTTGCTGGAATGGAGCACTGCAATTTAGTACGTGGCGAGGCGAACTTGGGGCCGGGTGACGCCGTGACAAAGAGTCCTTTTTCCTCAGCTTCTTTGCCATGCCACGCGTCGCACCCGTCAATGCGCAAGGTCCTCACACATGTGGACAGTGTGGCTAAGGTTTTCCTACCACGAGTGGAATGTGCCGACATCTTGCGCACTCAGCTCGTTGCCAAGCTGGCATCCAAGCAAGTAACTCCGAGTCATTGCATCCGAGTCGTGCTGCATCACCATGTCAGGCCCCACCAAGACCACATGGAAACGACGTACAGGGTTCGGCAGGCGATCTTGTGGAACATGGACAGGAATGTGAATCATCCCCCAATGGACCTGGACGCTGGAGAAGAGCAGTGGGATGTCGAGGTCAATGCTCAGCCAGTGGAGGAAGAAGAACATGATAAAACTTACTTTCCATGATATGCCATGGAATTTGTTGATCATCCAGTCGGCACGGTACTCGGTGAGGCCAAGACATCATGCAAGACGTTCAGGATGCTGCTGGTCAGGGTACCTATGCTCCTTTTGCAGATAGAGAGGAGTGGGAGTTAGCCGAATGGCTCATTAGGAATGTGAATCAGAGTTAGTGTTTGAAAGTCCGGTTTAGTCCAGTCTTTTGCCTTTTTTGGAAAAGACTGAGACTGAACCGGTCCTGGGAATTTCCTGATATGGAAAAAACCGGACCAAGACCGAAAAAAACCGACTTTTCGGTCTTTTTCGGTCTGGTTGCGGCCAAAATCTGGACCGGACTCTTTGCTTCCGCTCCATAGTTTTATTATGTAATTTGGTTAAGAACTCACGGAGATATGAATATTTTAAAACTGCATGTCATTTGGCACTTGCATGTTAAGATTGCTGTAATGTGTGTAGAGTATATGTAAAATGTATCATATGTAACATCAATAAACCGTAATGTAGCAACTAAATATTGATATTATCATTGATATCATTGTCATTTGATGTCTCACCAACCATTTTCATATTGATACCAACTTAACTTCTATATTTATGATAAAAATGTGAGATGATGGCAGAAAATTATGAAAAATAGTGGGAAAAATGCAGAAAAATTACAGGAAAGATAGGGGGTGGCTGTACATCGGTTGCGACCGGTTGCGACCGGTCTTTTTCAAAATTTCGGTCCAGTTCGGTCTAAATATTTATCAGTCTTTGAATTTTGAAACGAGGCAACTGCAACTGAACTCCAGTTGCGATAAGAATAAAGTCCAGTCCAGTTGCGGTCTTTTATCAGTCCTAGGACTGGACTTTCGAACACTACCTGCAGGTCGAACAAGGTTCAGTTAAATCATCAACCTCAGATCGGCGAAAGAACATACCCATATGTCAGTGGGCCCAATAAATAATGAGCGGCAACTAGATATTGAAATCAGCCTCGGCGAATCTCAACAGGCTTACCTCTGAAACTAAGTGTGCACACGATTGACAACACCACAGAAGGCAGTTCAATCATCAGCCTGAGTCACACTGTTCAAGGGTTGTTGATCCAATAATCTGAGAGCTACAATGTTGTTACATTCACTGAGTAAGAGAGAGATGGTATTGGAGGAATCACGATGAACACTGACCAAAGAACGAAAACATAAGCCGAGCGCAGCATTGTGTGAGTCATCTTGAGCGACAGTGCGATGCGACATCACAGACGGACACTTCTCATAAAAGAACAAAGACTTTAGGATTGAGTTAGAGGCAAAAATTGTGGAATACATGATGGATAAAGCAATACTGTATTGCAACATAGGGTAGATAAGAGTGAAATGTCACTGATGATGCAGGCAAATCTGAGTTGTAAAGTGGTTGCTGTATTAGTCAGCTGCTGCAACAGTTCAAACTGCACAGCAACGTGCAAGTCTGAAAAACGTGCAAGTCTGAAATCCAGAACAAAGGCTTTAGGGGTTGAGTCAGAGGCAAAATGGTAGAATACACGATGGATAAAGCAATAATAATGTATCGCAACCATAAGGTAGATAAGAGTGAAGTGTCACCGATGAGTCAAATCGTGGTTGCTGTAGCATTAGTCAGCTGCTCAGCGCAAGTTGTTCAAACTGATCAAATCATCGTTGACCAGATTCCGAACTTCTGAAGTACTGCATCAAATTCCAGGATCCCGATTCAATATTCAATACTGTCCACCCCATCCAACTGTATTTGAACAGGATTCGATCCTGGTTACAACCTCAGTTCTGTTCTTTTTACTTGCTCCCTTCCAATCCATAATCACACGATCTTTGTGAGTGATCAGTCGCATTCTTCTTTGTTCTGCCGGTTCTCACATTCCAATGTGCAAGTGTACCAAAAGAATGACTAGCTCAGTTGACGACATCCAAGTCGGAGGTGATCATAGTGGGGGTGAGTACTGCACAATGTATCTTTCCGACTCGACCAGTACTGATTGAAGTAGCTTTCAATGCACTGGACGCCCTCGCACTATGGCACAATGACTCTCGGGCGATAACATCTCCAAACTGCGAACATATTCCCTGGCCTTTCATCTTTGGCGAAGAAATTCTTCAAGCTCGTGCGGATGGTCAGTAGTTTGTCGATATCTACCAGTGGCCACAATCACTGGATAATCTATATCTGTATTCCATGGCAATCCCCATCTGTGACGCATTCACGAGCAGCCACCCCTTGTCCTGGGCATGGTATACCCTGTCTTATGACCACTTCAAGATCACAGACCAGTGACAAGGCTTTGGCCTCCTCGAGAATGACAAGCTGAAGGCACTTGGACAAATGGTCGTTGCGACACAGACATGCTACAAGGAGTTTGCACGGTCCAAGGGGGCAGCAAACATGACCGGTAGCCAAGTGCTCAACCTGCTTCAAACATTGTGAACATGTTGGGCACAACTCGATAGATCTCCCTGTGGATGGTGAGACACCGTCGCATTACTTGCAGAGTTCCAACGTGCTGTTCTTGAATGTCAAGTGTATTTTGCCTACTTTGAATTCATTGACCCCGCATCAGCGTACCCCCCTACCCTCCTGTCAAAGTCAACATGCGATGGATGGGCTGTTTTGCGACTACAGCCATAACTGCTCAAAAGATATTTCAGGCTGGGGTGCCTTGTTGGTACATTAGGCCGTGGAGCACAATCACCTCCAAGACAATCGTCAAGAGTGTTGTCTCCTTGACTGAACTTCATGGCATCATCACTGCCATGATGTTCACAGATCCTATCAAGGGTTTTGCCATTCCTTATCTCATCCGCTTCCATGGCCCCGCTGGCAAGGAATGCTTCTTGGCCAATCACATGTATAACTGGCCAGCAGAGGAACCTTTGGTGGAGGACATCTCATCGATACCACAATCATCCACCAGGCTGCTGGCCCACTGTGCTCACTCAACCAGAAATATGCACAAGGGCAGGGGCTCATGATGCCGTTGGATTTAGTTCAAGTGAGCAAGGTATGAAGGACGTTACTCACTAAATCAGATCAGCGTTTGACAGGATGCTAGTCCCACACTGGCGTGACCCTGGCCAAGACGTTACACGACGTCCTGGAGTCATTTGGTGTCACTGACAAGGTTAGAGTCATACATTCAAGGGGAATAGAATACTCATGGCAGCGCCCAAGGTACTGTGCATTACCTGTGACAACGCCGCCAACAATCTCGTCATGATACGTGAGCTTGAATTTGAGTTAGATGGGTATGACGGGGAAGCGGCACACACACAATGTTTTCTCCATACAACGAACCTGGTCACCAAATCGTTGTTGCGTGCATTTGAAGTGCACAAGGGTTTTTTGATTGACGAGAGTGATGACCTGTTGTCTGCCGATGAACAGCGATTGGCCTGGGAGATCTGTGACTGGAGCCAACTTGAAGTTGAGGACGAGGATGAAGAGATGCACCATGACAGCGGCAACGATGACGGCCCGGAGAGTGATGACTCGAATGATGACAACATTGAGGGATTGGAGGACGAGGTGCCACAAGAGACTAACTCGAGACGAGCGAAAGGAATTACAAAAATCCATTCAGCCAGTGCAGTTAGCATTGGCCAAGGTAAGGGAATTTTTGCAACTTACCTCTTATGACCAATATCGATCCACAGATACGCAAACTGAGCTTCAAAATCATCAACTCCACTACCAAGTTGCTGCCCGAGTGGCAACAAATTCTTGAAAGCTTGAATATTGTGGCGACGAACATGCCGCGGAACATTGCTACGAGGTGGAACTCGACTTTTGATATGCTTCAATACACTTTGAAGCATAAAGAAGCAGTCGAGATAATAACGCAGAAGAAGGAGATGGGTTTAAGGCAGTGTGAGCTAGTTGAGGAGGAGTGGGAGATGCTGAATAACTTACACAAAGTGCTCAAGGTGCATGGCAATTGTGTCAGGGCGGACTGGCGGCGGTGGTAGTGTGGCCTCGTCATGTTAAAAATTCTAACGAAACTACATAGGTTCTCAAAGATGCAACCAACTTTTTTTCAAGGTCAACACCCAACCTTGCACCAGTGATCCCAGCCATGGATCTTGTGGATGAACAACTATGCAAGTATGCTAGTGACAACTCACTCTCTCCTCCTATCCATGCAGGTGTTGCCATGGCAAAGCACACACTGAACCATTACTACTTGTTGACGGATAGCTTGGAGGTTTATTGAATTGCAATGTGTGAGTGTCAATCCCCTGTTTAATCATTGTCTTGTTGATGGTACATTAGTATTACATCCTCAGCACAAATTGAACTACTTTCGACTTGCAAAATGACAAGAAGATTGGATTCAGATGGCGGCGATAATATGAATGTCCAACAAAGTGGAGCCTCTACCAGACAAGCCCCATGCCCAACTTGAAGCGAGTGGAAGAAATTGAACACCTTGAGCACCTGCTCATATGGTGAGAGCATGCTTGAGGAAGAAGTTGAGACACAAGGTGATGTGGACATCAACTGGGATTGCATCACGGTCTACTAAAAATGAAAGTCTGACTCGAGATGGACACACTCATTAGGACGATGGACACCAAGGCTCTGGAATTCTTTTTTTTTATACAGTGGAGCTCTATAGCTACAGTGCAATTGTGAGGCCAATACATCTTGTGAACTGTAGATAACAAGTGCTCCTGCCCCCAAGGGGGCCGATCACACGGGCGGAAAATAGGGTGGTGAAGTAAAGCACCTACTAAAGAAGATATACACTTCTTTATGTGCAGCCGAGGGGTTCAGGAGAACCAAAGAGGAATGATAAGGGAATAGATCTCTAGTAGAAACTTACTAGGAATGTATGAGTGAACACTAATGAAGTAACTTGAAAGATATTGAGAGTTGCTGATGATGGTATGAGAAAGAAGTATATGGAAAACAACTTAGATTGAATGGATGTCTGGGTCCATCTTATACACTAGATGGTTTGTTTGTACATGTTATGGTATATAGAATGTGGTGGAATAATCTGTAAGAGTCTAGCCAATGGCGTATAAGACTCTTATCATGATATGTAAGCACTGAGTCATATGGACTGCGGATGATGTCATAATGAGTCATGATCAGTAAGCTGATCAATAAGCAAAGTAATGAGATATGAGTCATCATAGAAAATGAAAGAATAGTCTAGAAGTAAGTTCTAGACTTGATGACTAAACAATTAAGTCTAATTATTTCAACATCTACGTCAGCAAAACAAGCTATAAACAGCCCGAACAACAGACCCTACCCTACTCAGTAGGAATCCTCATGGATATAGAGTGTGATAGAATGGTGAGAAAAAGAGAAAAAGAGGGGGTGGTAATGGTGGTAAGAGGGTCGAGGTATGGAAACCTTCATCCATTATGAGTGTGGTTGAGTAGAAAGCGAAATGGCGAAGCGAAATTGTAATAGTTACGTTCACGTTGGGTATGTAACTCCATGCACAGATCCAGCGAGGCAGTCACTCTGCCAAGGCCACCCACCTTTTCAACAACTTTCAATGCCACCAGTGAACCAGATGATGACTTTGATGACCCTCAGCGCAGAATAGCTTAAGATTCGAGGAGAGGAAGAGGAAGAGGAGAAATGACTTCTTGCTGCCAGTAAACCACCACCGCCACAGACATTAGTACCTACGAAACCCAAACCTCCACACAACATTCATCTCAAACAGCAGGAGCCGATATCCAAGCCTAAACTCAAGTTGAAGGAAGACCAGAGATAGATCCTGAGGCTGAGGACATTGTCGATTCCAAACTAGAGTCCTTGCCTTTAGTGTTCCTACCCGTATGACGAAACACCAAAAACTCTCCCCAGTGGTCCAGAAAGTTCTACCTTCTACTCAACTGGCACTACCAAGTTCCTCGACTTCCGTTGTTCTACCATCTCACAGCTGAGGTTTATGAGCAGGTGGCTAACATGTTGGACTTGTTTTCCAAACTCGACACAACAGCTCCAACTGGGCTGACAGTGATCAGCTGAACTTATCAGCAAACCAGTGATAGCTGTGCAGAGCTCTACAGATTTGTGCAGCCTCACAGATATTGCAGCAAGGTACCTAGTATTGTAGACATTCACAGTTTTTTGTAAGGGCTGTAGACAATTCAGTGTCATGACTCAGTCGAGCTGCTGTGCATCACTCGACAGAATACACAGATACATTGGCTCCCATGCACTCCACACACTGACTTCTACTGGGAAGGTCTTCACAGTGCAACACTGTGACTGCACAATCATATTACCAATCATCATCACGGCCTTAGATAATCATCTTACTAATCATGGTATTATTCATACTATCATATTTAGCATGGCAGTACCGGTATCTTTGACCGGAAATGATCACACTGGCAGAACACAGTGGGTTTCTACTACTAGTCTAGCAAAGGTTGGAAATCAGCATCAAATGCCACAATGGTCCCCAACTCATTGAGGGGTTCCCTGTGAATATTAGCGACATGAGTGTGGATTCAAATTTTCATGAGCTGAACGTACAGAGCAGAAACAGCCCAGTCGATTCTGAGTGCTTTTGTCTTTGCGGCATGTTTCGGATCTTTGTCGATGGCAAGTTGCATAGAATGGAAGCTGGCATAAATCTTGGAATAAGCCATGTACTCAAATGTTCGATCTTGTCGAATGCCAGTCACGGTATATTCATCAAGAGCAGCTCGGATCTATCAAATATGTCAACCAATAACTTTAGTAAATGGGAACACGAAATTACCACGGTAGCTGCCAAACAAACGGTGACCACAGGCACTTCACGACTGAAAACTTCAGAGAATAGGACTCCAAGGGCAAACACCCTAGTGTAAAAAAAACCGATGACGAGGGCGGCCAGTGCAGGGGCAGCCATGTTATTAGTGGATCCCTGAACAGCAAACATATGTGAACGCTAGTGGACATTTTACTTCGCCGGGTCGACACACCTCATCATCGACACCGTCACGCATGAAACTAGACCCTCGGATGAGAAGCTCGGCATTAGTTTTGTTCATCTCTGGAGATTGATCTTCACCGAGGTTGTAAAAACGCGCAACAACCTCACACGCCTTAGCTTTCAGAGTGGAGCGCCAGCTCATTATAGCTTCCCAGAGCTGATGGTGGGTTGTTCAAATGAGAAAACAAGTGTGAGGATATAGAACTCACCAATATCCCCAATTCCTTCTTGTATTGCGGCCAATATCCTGGTAAATCCATCAGCAAAGGATCACAGCATAAGTTTTGAATGTCTACGAACCATTCGGAACGTGCTGAGACTCGGCAATGGCCTCAGTGACTTAAGTGTTCAGCACTCTTTCGATCAAGAAAATCAGTGCCAGCTTGGAAATGGATCGACCAAGCCACATTTGGAATTTGTGAGGGTATGCATGCAGCTTATTGGCTGGACCCCCCAAAGGTCCCAGAGGGACCTCCGCAAGCGTGTGAGAGGTGACGGGCGACGGTGCTCTATTCCCACCGGTACCAGGGTTGTTGGGATTAGAGGTTTGTTGTTGACGATGGATATCAAGCAGGCTTGTTGGATGCGGAGGTCAGGGGAAACAATTACGTTGGTGATATTCATCCATAACGTCTTGAGCAGTCCCATTGTTAACACGTTCTCGCGTGGGTAGGTCTGGCACTGTACAACATATGTGTCCGTTATCAATTTAAGCGGAAGGAACGACAACCTACAGCCATCAGCGTCATCAAAATTGTTATCGTCACCGTGTTCTGTAGCAGGGGGTGGACCTGCACCAGATATTAGCAGCTATTAATACCGTACATCAGTAAAAGGATCACCCCTGGTGCGATGAGAATATTCGCCATTGAGTAGAGCCGGATCTATGCTAACGGTTAGCCATCTACAGGAATTTGACAAAGCACAGCTTACCAATAACATTGTCGTCAAAACGGTTGCTGCGATGCTCTTCGGTGGATACAGCCCGTTCATCCTCGTCCGGTGAAGCCTCGTCGATGGTTATATCACGGGGAAGCGCACTGGAAAAGTTCCAGTTATGAGAATTCTGTGAGTGGTCTTCATCTTCCTGTAAGGTATCATTGTTCAAGGTGAGAATAATAAGATGAAGGCTGCGAATCATTCCGAGTCGAGTGTGACATCTCCTCTGGGCTATGCGCAGAGTACATTCATGTGAAAGGAACGCGTGTCCGCTAGACAACCTGGGAGGACCTCAAGGGCAATTGCGACCCGAATGAGGTATCGAATCAGCGCGAGATAGTGGGGGGTAAGTGGAACCAGCACGAGATGGAGGGACAACAGATCCAGCGTGAGATAGAGGGACGATAGATCCGGTGCGAGATGGAGAGATGATAGATCCGGTGCGAGATGGAGCGATAGACCCACTACGCGTCGAAGGAACAACAGACCCAGCATGAGAAGTAGGAACAACACCGAAACCGTAGCACGAACCTGCCGAAGCTTGATAGATGGGAACAGGTGGTTGATGAGCGCTTGGGTGGGACAAGGCATCAGGTGAAACCTGTCCGGCCGTTTAGCCTAGTATGTGTCAAACTAAAGTAACGATCACATAGCGCATTGACAGCCTGAGAAGTTCCCTTCAACATACGAAATCTTGCATCTTCCCTGGGCATTGGGGCCATAGAATTCAAGGGCTCGTTTCAAGTCGCGGCAGCAAGCTTGGATACCTTAGTGGAAGTTTGCGTTCGAAGATGTTCGATGTTCTCCAGTTGGGATTTTTGGCCACCCTTCCTGATATTCGACCTGTTAGACTGTCTTGTTGTCTGATCAGCCTGAGAGGTCGGTTCCATGGCTAAGTTTGAATCTGAAGTGAGTGCCGATAGCCATGAAACTGTTTCCTTACCATCCCCACTCAGGCTGGAAGTCGCCGTCTTCATTCTTTTGCGAGCATCAACTGCAAGGGTATCATTGTCAAGTGCCTGAGTAGGTGGTCGCTTTTTCCTTTGTACACCTCTTGCCATGGCTGAAGATGTAGAACACGAGATTCTGGATGAGAGACAGGTGCAAGCAACTTGGTTGACAGTGAGCAGTGGCTTTTAAGGAACTACTGTACTAGTACATTGACACGTTGCCGTAACTTATCGACGATGTGTCAGAAGACACGTTACCCCGACAGTGGTCTAACTTGCAAAGTTACCTAGACCATACTGCTCGAGTCATCAACTTATCAATGCAATCTTAACCATGATCAGCCGGATGTATTGAAGCTTCGAGTTGCTGCCTCAGCCAGAAGGAGTGCAACGGTTCAGGTACGTATATGTGGCAAACATGCCAGTGTGCCCCGGGACTTCAACAGAGTATTTCTGGTGTGACTGTGTGACTCCGAGTCGGACAACTTTGTGGCACTTGACGTATTATATTGAACCGAATTTAGAAATGTGATACTGTGACGGGGGGAACTACGAAATAGGACAACAACTCAGAAGAACAGAAGAAATACATGGATACACTAGGAAATAAAGATAATTAGAAGCTACATGCAATCATACTCATATCATTACTGGATGTGGGCCGATTTATGTAATTCTTGACAGATATGGCGGCCAGGGGTCTCGGCTACACTCGGTACAGCCATCGCTAAGCTCAATTCCCACGCAATCCGGTATCTCGAAATGTGTTTTGTAAGTCTACCAACTCAAGAATGACATGTACTTTTAAAATGCTAATATCTCGACAGTCTCTGAACCGATTTACATAAAGAAAATATGTGCAGGAAGCCAGGGTCGATAGTAGTTTTTAACAGGTCGGTCTTCCAGTCTTTTCGAAAGACCAGTCCTGCAGTCTTTTTCAGTCTCAGTCCGGTTTTTTCCATATCAGGAAGTTCCCAGGACCGGTCTTGGTCCGGTCTTTTCCAAATTAGGCAAAAGACCGGACCGGACCAGACTTTTAAACACTAATCTCAAGCATCTTTATCTGATCAGATTGAGTTGTATATAAGATAGGAGCAAGTGCGGAAGTGGTATATAAGTACTGACCAAATCCAGGTTCAAAAAGTTGTCTATTTGCGCCATGCTCAGACCCGAGCGCATGAGCCAGGATCTGAGTCGCCAGTCTTCTCATGATGCAAACGGATAAAACAGATTGCCTTGACGGAACGATCCATACCTATCAGAAAAAAAGCCGTCCATGAATGTCTTGCCTCCAGGGAAGACTTCGGAGGCTCCTGGATAGTATTCTACATTGGGAGGAGGGTCAGGGTCGGATAGGCGCTGGAAACTTAATCTGTCCAAGGGTAAGTCCAAATCATCATTTGATACTTGATGGTGAAGCATATTGAAGGAAGGGCCGGGAGGGGGTACAGCAGGGGCCTGACTAGGTTCCGGGTTCGGCACATTGACGTAAGAGGGTTGTGAGTCATAGAGGAGAGAACCGCAACCATTTGAAGGTTGGTTCATGTGTTGGAGAACATTCGTTTTGTTGGCGAATCGCTTGCCGCAATCGGGGCAGAATGAAATTTTTTGTGCAGGTTGAAGTCTCTTTTTCACTCTAGGCATGTAGAGTAGACTAAGTAGACTAACTCTAAGTGTAGACAATTATGTCCCAAGTGTAGACAATGTGATTCTTTCATCTCCTTGATGTGGCAACTTGAATCGTGACCATCTTGATCCCTTAGCCACGGCAGTGATCCGGAGTAGAGAAACAAGAGGGTATAACCAAGAGCTTCTATGTTGTCCTGGCGACTCAGTTCCTGTTTGAGGTGGCTGTTACAGGAAGCAAATGCTGGTGTACCGATAAAAGTCTGGGTCTCCAGCATGGGGATGTGGATACGTGACACAGGATCACGGTACTGTTTTGCTATGCCACTTGAAGTCGATTAAGTACACACTATCCTTGAAATCCCCTGTTCCCATGACAATGTTTTGGGGTTTAACGTCGCGGTGGACGTAGTTGCGCGAGTGCACATACTCAAGACGAGAGATCTAGACAAAGAGTCCAATTAGTCGATTTACATTGCTTTGACGATGCACAAACTGTTTGCAAACCAAGGCAATCAACATAGGGCCACTTGAAGGTACCAAGCGACGAGGCACAAAGTAATTTATCCAAGGATAGTCTGAGACCTTCCAGGACCATCACTCGATATGGTCCCTCTCAGCCGAACCAGAGAGGTTGGGGAAACCCGGTTCCACCTTGAAGCTGGGTGAGAACGGTGTAATCGTGTTGCAAGTGTGAAGATGTCGACAAGCTGATGGGTTCTAATTTAACGGCGACAACATGACCCGTTATAATATCATGAGCACAGTAAACTGCAGCTGAGTTGGAGACATTCATGGTTACTAATCAACGTTTGGGCACATGTTTTTAACCACTTACCGGATCCTCCTGACCCCAATTTTTCCCCTAGTCGATATCTTCCATTGACACGAACAACCTCTGTTCTGTCTGGTGCGTGGACAAGCTTCCTTGGACTTCCTACTTGTTCCTGTAGGTTTCTTGGCTGGCAAGGCATGATTGTCAAAGCCTTGCTTGTCGTTATCAGGTGAGTTCCGTGACAGTGTGACACTCGTTTGTTGGGGAGGGACTTCGATGACTCTGTGTGATTGGGCAACTAGATCAACTTTCCGACTTGGACAACAATTGACTTGCAGGTGAGCGCTTCAATTGAAGGACGGAGTTCTAACCACTTGATTTCAGCTCGAACTATTAGTAGGGTTAGCAGTTCTCCCATTTGCATATGACAGCTCACTCGCCCCATATCTAGAAGCGGTGGCAGGAGCAACATGCCTATCTGAGTATAATTTGAACCAGACCAGTGAAACGAAATTCCGGCGGATGCCGTGGAATCACCAAGCCATGCCATCCTTTTGGCCGCTCCCATGGAACCTGATGGAAGGCGATGTAAATACAGGTAACGGTATCCAGATGTGGAATGATTCTCAAACCCACACCCCCCCACAATGTCTCTCACTCTAGAAGGTGAGTCTTTCTGCTATTTGACTGTGTCCAACGACAAGAACCCACACGAGTCCAGCATTTGCCACCTCACTGAATGGTTGGAGGATCAGCACCCCCAGGCAATCCTTTCGACATTCCCCCAGTGACACCAGTTGCACCACTGCCAATCTCGACAAACTTGCTTTAAGTCCAACTGTCACCACGCCGAAGCCAACATCACCCGGGCCACCGATTGTCGGTGCTATTCTGCCAGTGTTTACCAAAGCAGACAGAGCATTCGAGAGAGTTATCCAACATTTGCCCAAGCAAGTTACTACTATTGTGTCAAAATCTGGTACATGTACTTCGTCATATGCCGAATTGAGGTTAACATCATTCCAGTCTTATTCAAGAGAATAATCGGGCATATTTTGTTTCCTTACCGAACTCATGTCACTCTTGGAAACGACTTATTCAGTATGAATAGGACTAGGGTGAGAATCTTCAATCCATTGGATTTTTTTTAACTCAGAGCTCATCGTGGTATTAGGGGTACCAGATTTTCAACAATGTGACCACGGAAGAATACGCAGCAATAGCGTATCTCGTGCGCGACAAGAACTTCATCGGGAAAAAAGTGAAGTAAGTACCGTGGCACTGTGCGGATTAAATTAGGTCACTCATACTAATAGGCTGACATACATTCCCACCAATCGTAATGGTATCCTTATTCTGGAGATGACATGATCCATGCACGAGATGCCTTTGACTGCCTTTGGGGAGTTTGTCTTCAAAGCCGTATCCAATCTCCTGTATGACAAGCACATGCATGCTCTGCACAAGTGTCAAACACAATCTTACATTCAAGCTAAAGAAGTTCAAGGCTACACCGGACCTCAGCCTCCTCCTCACTTCCCTGTCAGGCCAGGAAGAAGTTCCCGAAATCCCTCTGCTTGTGGAATGCGCCTTTTGCCAGGATCGGGACGCACTGTGGAAGAAAATGAAGAAAGAGATTGATGCGCGTCCGGAGGTAGTTCTTGTTATACTCATGGTCGTCACAGAATCCCTGGATTACCATAGCCCAGAGGAGGGCACAGAACTTGAAGCATGGATCCGGTTCTCCCAGGAGGACGAATCTTGTAACTCCAAGATTTTCCTGAACCTCAGGAACAGGGACAAAGTTGCTGAACCTGAGTTGCTTTCTATCGAGGTGGCTGGGCACGTCTGGTGCAGTGTCACATCAGCCGAGTATTTCGTGTGGGTACAGAATGATGCGGGCGATAAGATCAATATTGATGATCGGCATGATGCATGGGGGGTAAGTTGCACTGTCGCATTACGCATTGGATCTGATTCTTACAGGCCTATCCTATCATCCAGACCCTCTTTCCAACTATCGCTTTGGAGCAGGTCACAGAGACAATCACTAAAGGGTTGATGAAAATTAGGGATAGGATCGTCAACCTCTCCCACAAACTCAATTCGGTGGTGAGCACGGACCCGCTAGAGAATACTGACATCTCTTTCCCCATCGACTGGAAAGTTGTTCAACTTAGTCTCTTCAGAGCAGCAGGCTTAACTGCCCATGAATGGTATGAAGATTGGCATGAAAAGCTTTCTTAAGGGCAAAAGCGATCTTGCGATGACATTGACGACGAAGATTACATGGATGACGAAGACAACAGTGGTTCTAGTTCCAACACTCATCAAGCGTCCTCGCCCCCACGCATATCATGTGTTCTCACAAGGCACCTAGACTGAATTAACGCCAGCGCGTTGCGATCTCAATTGTCGGCCCATCCTGCTTTGTACGTACTATAGCACTATGAAGGCTTGATTACTACTTTTTTTTTTTGATGCAACGCTAGTGCGTATATCAATTTGTAAATTTCTGGTACCCTTGCCCACTAGTTCGCTTCTGTTCGGACCAGTTCAATTGTTAGTAAAGTTGGAGTAGACTCGAATGAAAGCATGTCCATGTTGTCACGTGTACGCACACATGTTGCTTATGTGTCAAAGAACAGGCCTACAAAGCGATGTACTAACTTCTAAGCGATGTTCAGCACAATATTTATTCAGTTGGCCCTTTCTCGTTTCTTCTACCAACGTTCACGTCCCTGATGGCTGGTCGTGGCAGGACTCAGAGACCGACCTGTGACAGTGCAGAGGCTGAATGCCGCACTGGTTGTCCACATCGTCCGCCCGTATGATATTCCAACAATGTGGATGACGAAGGGGAGGTGTTCGATATTGACATTAACTTTGATTCCACCTCAGAGCGTTCACTTTCGCCACCACTGCACAGACCAGAGGTGACACGACGTACCATGGATACCGCGAACGCTTTGGCCATCAACACTGCTAGAAGTGATGCCTTTACTACTTCTCAGTCAGAGACCCAGACAAGGTCCCAGATAGCCACACTCGACATATGCCATTTCTTTAGGAAGGAGGCAGATCAGACTGTCTGTGATAGGGAACTAATGGCGAAGCATGCCGAGCTTGGTGAACCAGTGGCTCACTACCGGTGTACATTCAGCATCAAGACCACCAATGGGCTACTTCGGAGCCACTTGGAGTCAAAGCACATGCTTGCTTACTTGGAAATGCTCGAGAAGAATCAATGGCATGTGCAGTCAAAACTGCTGAAGGCAGCATTTAACATGGGATACTTGTTCAACACACTCAGAGCTGCCCTCTCCCAACCAGGCGTTACCATCAACAACCTCCCTCTGCCGCCACCACCTCAGTCGGGTGGCAGCATGCCCATAGGTATCAGCCCTTGATATCCTTGATGATGCCCAAATCGCTGTCGAGAAGGTAAGTCCGACTCATGCCCCAGGACCTGGGACCAAATAGACTAATGATTAATCTGAATCCAATCACTTTCTAGATGGGCCACTTTACGATGGACAATGCATCCAATAACGACTCAGCAATGCGAACATTTTCTGACATCCTGCGAGTCGAGCGGGAGTTTTCTTATGATCCCGAAGAGAACCGCATACAATGTTTTCCACATATAATCAACCTTTGTATTCAACACACGCTCAGTAAATATACAGAAGGTGACTTCAGTAACGTCCCATCTAGCTGGATTGGTCAACATGGAAACTGCATCAATAAGGCCGACTATGTGGAAGCGGTGGAACAGGATCCTGTGCGCCTTGGAAGGCACTTCGTACATGCTATCCGTGCCTCAGGTCAATGGCAAACGGCATTTGAACAGATGATCGAAAATGGTAACAAGGAGGTGTTTATGAATCACGTTGGTGTTCCCACTTCACTCCCGGTCCAGGAGTTGCTTCTAGATGTCGGACTCTACTTACATCATGATAAACCGTCTCCATGTATTGCGCCAGGTAAGCACTAACAATTGGTTTACAAGTTATTACTAATGATCAGTCGAAACCGTGGCCAGGCTATCGACTACCATTTGGCCATGCCTCGAAACGCAGACCTGGCGAAGTATAAGTTAGATACCCTCGACTGGGAACTCTTGGAGGATATAGAAATTGTTCTTGGGGTAACTATTTCTACACACACCGTTCATACGATTTTGATGTCAGGTACCATCAGTTGCTCAGAAGTTGATGTGTGGCGAACGGAGTCCGTTGCTCGGCAGAGCAATTCCTGCCTATGAAGCGTTTGTTTTCCAATGGAAGAATCTGGCATCATCGTCAAAGTGTCCTCAAATTGGTCCCTTCGTACTTCAGGGCCTTCCAACAGCGCTGAAGTATCATAAACTTATGCGCAACAACAAGACCTACCTATATGCTATGTGTACGTTCATACAATAGGTTCTTTGGTGGCGGACATAAAGGCTGAGCTCCTACCCAAGTCGTAGACCCATGCGTACGGTTCTCGTGGATACAAAGGCACTGGCAAAGCGAGACATAGTCCGCAAGGTCGCTTATCTTGGACAAGGTAGGTGATTTGTATTGACTGTCATCACTTGATCCAGCTACGAGTGTACAACTGAACTATCATCATAGTTGCGTGAGTACCGTGCCGCCATGGATTTCAGCTCTACCCCACGGCTAGCCAGTCCAGGATCCTCTTCACATCCACAAGCATTCCTGGTATTGGCATCCAAGTATGGTCTTCCCGATATGCAGATTTCCCAAGAGGATGAGGATCCGGAGTCAGTCGAAGAAGAGTTCTCTTCTTATATTGCGACCACCTCACACTCAAAGATGGATCCACTCGCTTTTTGGGAGGTGAGTAACAGATTCGAAAGCTATTTAAAACAAAGCTAATCCAGGGACATCAAATAGCTGGAAAGACCTCGGTTTCCAATGATATATCTTATGGCGATGGATTATCTCCCGATACAGGCATCTTCTGTGCCATGTGAGCACATTTTCTCATCGAGCGCCGAGACCGACACAAAGAAGTGGAACAGGATTAGCCCTCTCCTGATGGAGGCACTGCAAATGTTGAAATTCGCGCGAAAGAAAGTTGTCCACTTCACAGAAGGCTGGATCACCTCCCAGAAAGACATGGTATATGTTGGATCTGACGGAGAGACGTTAGAATCGATTCAATGAAGTTATTCACACGATTGCGGAGCAGGAGGGGGATATGGTCGAGGACCATGTGGATCTATTGTAATGTCGTGTTAGCCTCTCACCTGCAGCTAAGAGCATACATTCAGACAATCGTACATACTACCGTGGCTATGTATTGTGTTATCGTCGTTCTACTACCTGTTGTACTTGATTGGATATCTTGTGCAAACTCGAGCACGAAGGTTGATTGCGGCAGTGTTGCCATTTGTAATCTATTTGTGACTCGGTGCTCAGTGCTCAGCCACAAATTACCACCATTGTTCTTCAACGTGCCCAGTGCCCACGGACATGTACACACCCAGAGTCTCCCTCCTGATCTCATCACCCCCTGGCTCGAAACACAGGCTGGTCAAGAACGCATGCTCAAACTGTCAGAAAGTGAAATGTCCGAATGCCTGTCCGGGGACCGGTATCCGAAGAGCACATCAATTTTCAACAAAAGGAGAGGCAGAAGCGACGTGGCCCTTCAAGGTAGTACAGGAAGCGTGATGGACTGAAAGGTGAGCACTTGAGCCTATGTCTGTTTTTTCCCTGCATTCTTCCACTTCTGTGATGGCTCTTTGTTTCTCCCCTTTCCTTCTGTTCCGACTTTGATTGAAGTCGTGACCGTGACTAGTGTCGACACTACCAACGTGCCAGAGCAACACACAGTGCATGCCTATTTCATGGTTCACTGGGCATGCTATCGCCCTCGGTGTCCTCCACCTATATATTCTCTACTCGTTTTCAATGCTATGCAGCAGGGCTCTATGGGTACGTTTCTCATTCCTACCTCTCTTTCATTATTACTCAGGATGCCCCAGAAGCGAAATCTTCATGGGCACTGAGTCACTGACCTTGTCGAACACTCGCTTGGCTTCCACCGTCGCTTTCGACTGCACGAACCCATTCTGCAATAAAAATTGATCACACGTCAAACAAGATCTCATTCATCCACCCCCATATCTCCAACAGATACTTTGACACGTGCCATCGACTCGATGTATGCGTGCAACGGTACCTTGTTCAACCACGAAAGTTCAAGACATGGCAGGACGTACGTCATGCGCAAAATCAGTAGAGCTGTTGCTGATATCCACCTCGCAAGCAACACTGTCTCTATCTTGGTAACATGGATGCACAGCGTGATTGGGGTCATGGTGCATCTCGTAACAATTTACAAATGATATAAAACTTAATAAAAGGTCAGGTTCTGAGTATATGCGCAGCGACGGCGCTCTCGTCTTTAACCAAGGAGTCAAGGACTACATCGAGGGCATGTGGCATGTTCTCCAACAGTCTTCGGCCGTGTTCGCCTGATGACTTTGTCCTTGTGACCGGCGAAACTCACTCAGTTCGCAAGTACGTCACTGTACATGGAGAAAGCCTTTGTCATTGACTGATCATTTTCGCTAATCAGCCCGCGTGGTCCAGGTGGCTCGGCTCACAAAGTTGTTGTGCAATATGCATATTGTAGTATACTTGTACTATTTACTAGGTTTTGTTTATTGATAAGCTGACTAAAGCTTAAAAGCTGCAGCTAGCAGAGCCTAGCAGAGCTGCAGATCATGTAAAGGCTCGGCTTCTTGTCGGCCCAGTTAACCGTGATGCTCGGCTACAGCTTGGGCCGGCGAATAGCCGGAGCCACGGCAACACTATTCAGCCGTGACCGCCCGTCCATTCAACAAGAGTTTTAAAACACCTGAACTTTCAAAATCTAGGAGCCAATACGCCCTCGAGTTCCTTGCGAAGACGTACCTGCTCCACATAACCCGTCGGAAGCCCGACTGTTACTAGCAACTGCATGGATCAACTACAGCATATGTGCCACCCAAAAGGATCTCGCAGACCAGCTGGTTCAGCGTGACTTATTACGGCTCCAATACAATCGATTGCAAGTCAAGCACGCTCATGAAAACCTCATCGATGCGGAATACTATGTGGGGCGTGTATGATTAATGATGAGAAGGAGTGGGTACTACTATGCTGTGTGCTTGAGTTCCGACCCCACCATGCAGACTCGACCGCCCTTCCCTTGGATGATGACAGTGAGTCGTTCACCATTCCTCTCATACTCCCTTTCATCCAGCTCCTTACAAACTACCTCTTATTGAAACACAGGTGTTGTACTGTGACGAGAGTCCTCGGACCATTGTAGAACTGTTCAGGCTGGGACATATTTCTCTCCTGTATAGTACAGATATTATGTGTGATTCAACATCTCTGATTGTTCTATCATTATGTATCTCTGTATCTCTGTTACAAGTATTGTTATAAGTATTACCTGCGTCCATTGGTTCTCCATTACAGTAATATCACTGACTCCAGGTCGAAGGTGTGCCTTGCGAACTTGCCATATTGAGGACGTCACCGCATGTCGCCATCCGCTCGTTCCATGCCCAGAATCTCCCAAGCCGGCCATCTGTATCAGCAGCATCGCGTTGGTTGTAGACGCAGGGCCCCTTCTGCTGGCTTGCAGCGTGTCCGCACAGACATACTCACCCTGGGCCACTGCTTTCTTGCCCTCTCACTTCATTGTCCCCTCCCACACACCCAGGCTCTGCGCTGGCATGTCACCGACATGGCCCGCAGTGCCCTACTCAGCACTAGTGTTTAAAGGTCCGGTCTGGTCCGGTCTTTTGCCTTTTTTGGAAAAGACCGGACCGAGACTGGTCCTAGAAATTTTCTGATATGAAAAAAACTTTTACCGGTCCGGTTGCGGTTGAAAACCGGTCTTTGTACGGTCCAAAAATAGAACACACTTTTAGCTTTCTACTGATATTTTTTTTTATGTAAATCGGTTCACACGCGATGGAGATATGATTATTTTAAGATTTAATGCAATATGGCTCTTTAGACAGCTTGAAAGATCAATCAGAACGCAGTCCACAAGCGATCGGGGGGCTTAGCGGTGACTGTACCAAATGTGGATATAGCCCCTATCTAATTTTAGAGCCAATAATAATGTAAATCGGTCCATATCCGGGTGAGATCTGACCAATGTCGACCTTGATGTCGATATATTGGTATAAATAGCATAACTAACTCAAAATAAATCGTAAAAATATGAGAAAGTCAGGGTAAATACTTCAATATATGTACAAATAGGGGGCAACATTGGTCCCCCACCGGTCTTTAACCAGTCTTTTTATTTTTGAGAAATGAAAAGACTGAGACCAAGACCAAGTGAAACTAGGAAAGACCGGACCGAAAAAATCGGTCTTTTTTGGTCTGGTCTGGTCTGGTCCTCAGTCTTTCGTCGGTCCTAGGACTGGACCTTTAAACACTACCCGCCACTCGACCTCAATCTCTTCTCCCGCCTTCCCGTAGGTGACTCTAACAGACGACGAACACCACCTTTCTGACCATGTCCATCAATGTGGTACATCCTCCGCAAAAATCATTTCTTTCATCATTTTCAAACACCCTGGCAGATCCTTGACAGATCGCCAAGGAGGTCCTCAGTGCAATCATTCATGCAATCATTTTCCATCGTCTCTTCGTGAGGACTATCCTTTACCTTGACTGCAAAGAGACATCTTTCAGTCATGTGCCATATGGCCCTCCCCCTTGCATCTATAACAGATGATCCCAGGCAGGAATTTCTGAGACGAAATGTCTTTCGCAGACTCATTCTCCTGCGTGTCCTTTTGGTGTGAGGTGTTGTTTCCTTCATTGGTGCGAGACAATCTGTCTTCTCAGCAGTATAGTGTATTGCCTTTCTTGAAAAATTGCGTTCGACCACGTTGGCCACGGCTATTATCCTCACTGGTCTCCTTACTTGCTTGCGAGCCAGATCCTTTCTGAGGAGTTCTCCCTCCCGAACCTTGTCCAGTTCAGAGGTGTTGAGCGATGGCCTTTTGTGCCATCTCCATTCGTCGCACTTCCTCGAGTACTTCCTCGATCGTTTATATTGCTTTGATGATGGGGTGTGGCAATCCCCGGAGGAACTTCCTCCTGAACGAGTAGTCATCTGGCAATTCCACCATCTGGCGGGCTCTTCGCTTAAGATCATTGTAGAATGCCAATACCCCCTTATCAGGGTCATATTTCATTTGATCGAATTGATCAGCTGCATGTTGACATGCGGATGCTTCGTGAACGAAGCATTTGAATAGCTCGCTGATAAGCAACTCAAAGTCCCAGTGGCATACCCTCCTATCGGGGGACTCAATCTCTTGATCATACCACTGGGCAGTGATGCCTTCGAGGTACAGTCCCATGTACAACACGCGATCTGCCTCATGATCGGGTCCTGCGACCTTGAATGTACGAAAGTACTTGAGCAACTGGCTCAACCAATCATCAAACTTTCTCTTGAAGGTCGTCCTGCCTGCCATATTTGCTCGGCTTGGGCGGGTTCATTGCCTTGAGTTCAGGTCCCACCTGATCCAATGGGTCGCCCACCATTTTGTGGATTTGTCGTGTGTAACGGTCTTGCATTGCGTCCATATACCAGGCGTTTCCCGGGGTGTATCCTCGAAGGTACTGACGATCAGCACAATGTTGTGCTTGCAACTGTTGGCGAACATAGTTCTGTTCGCTGTTCAGTACACTTTCAGTGGGGTTCTCGTCATCCAAGTTGTCGTCTGATCCACCACATCAGGAAATCCTCCCCATGAGTAATATCTCGAAGGTACTGACGATCAGCACAATGTTGTGCTTGCAACTGTTGGTGAACATAGCTCTGTTCGCTGTTCAGTACGCTTTCACTGGGGTTCTCATCGTCCAAGTTGTTGTCTGATCCACCACATCAGGAAATCCTCCCCATGAGTAATATCTCATAATATCTCTGAATAGTCTCCAATACACACTAATATCAATATTATCAATATTATTGATTTTATCTAGTAACTCATAGCCCCCTCTAATAATTCTGTCAATTTTAAGCATTGTCTACATAAACCACAACATATACTATAATTATCTATGAAACAATGAATCATTCAAGAAATTTATACCAGATACACATGATATTAGTTATGACATTGGGGTCAAAAATATTATGATTCATGCTACATAATATATAGGATAGCAATTGCAAACTGATGTAAATTATTATTCTCTACATATTCTCTACATCAAAACTCTACATACCCTTATCTAATATACATGCTTGTCACACTACTAGTGTACAGAAATGTAGGACAAAGTATAGCAAGTGTACAAAACAGCAAAAAAAAACTGTAGGAAAGTGTACTAAGTGTACACAAAAAAGTGTAGGAAAATGTTTACCAAGGTATAAAAAAGTGTAGGAGAAAAAGTGTATAAAGTGTAGGAGAAAGTGTACAAAAAGCGAAAAAAGTGTAGGAATGAGCTTGCCAAGTCTACCAAAGTCTACCAAGATCCTATCAAACAAAGTCAGTAAGGAGAAAGTGTACAAAGTGTACAAAAAGCGAAAAAAAGTGTAGGAAAAGCTTACCAAGTCTACCTAGATGCTATCAAGCAAAGTCAGTAATGAATTATAAGATACAACTTGATCAACTTACTAGCATAAGTGAGTGAGACGAGTATAAAAACTGTAATAAAACATAAGTAAGTGGTGGGTGGTGGGTGGTGGGTGGTAGATGATGAAAGTGGGGAAGAAAGAGAGTGTGGGAACAAAATCTTCGACCTGAGTTGATTATATAGTGTGGGGGGTAAAAATAGTTACAAATAAATTTGTCAGCATGTCCGCTTTTTTCAACATCAAGTGTGGGAACTTGGACTTATACTTCAAAACTCTTTAAGTCTTTGCCACATATGTTTGCTACACTTGTGACACTTGTGACTACACTTTTGTGCTACACTTTTTCGCTTTTTTGTACACTTTTTTTGTACACTTGGTCTACCTGTTGGTACACTTTTTTGAGAACACTTTTTTGTACACTTGGTACACTTTGTGCTACACTTTTTCGCTTGTTGGTACATTTTTTTGGTATACTTGGTACACACTTGGTACACTTTTCTTTGTATACTTTTATAATATGTTTGAAAGAGTGTGATTATCTACATGCATTTTAGGATACCCAGGAATTCATGCTAATATGGAGTAATTCAGATGCTCATAAATTTTTGGTGTCAAAATAGCAAGAAATATTCTGCCAATTCTATATAATATATATTATTATCTACATCCATTTTGGGACATCCATTAATACAGCCTAATATAGGGTAATTGATATATATTAGCAATATTGTAGATATTATCAGGAATATGAGCTATTATGTGATGTTATCCTAGGGGAGGATTCCCTGATGTGTCCCCAGATGGCCCAGGGGGAGGTGGTCCTCCTGGAGCACCCCCTGCAACTGGGGCCTGATTGTTCACCCCGCAGTTACACTGGTGCTTGCAATGGGGAGGAAGTTCCCGAGTCTGACCCTCATCCTCCCAAGGGTCGTTTCTAGAGGGTCCCAAGGGTCTGATTCTCACTTCATTACCATTTCTGGTAGTTTCAGCTTTCTGCTGTTGCGCGATATGGCGCATGATTGTTTCTGGATCGCGACTCAAGTACTCGGGCCAACCTGGTACGTCCATGAGGAACTCCCTCATACAGTTTGTCGTAGTTGGTATGGTTTGATGCCGGCCTGTTTGCCATCCCTACGGGTTCTGGATCTATGTACAGTTTGTTGTAGTTGGTATGGCTCGACACTGGCCTGTTCGCCATCCCTATGGGTCCTTCTTCCCGTTTAACTGGACTCTTTAATCCGGGCGTAGTCGCTCGACTAGCTTTGTCTAGGATCTCGTTGAGGACATCCCTCATCTTATTGATCTTGTCGGCCTGATGCCATTCATTGCTTATGCCATGGTTGTTGAACCCTAGCAGTTCCTTGTATAAGCTCCATGCATTGGATTGTTCCTGCATGTACCCGTCTAGGACCCTGGCCAGTTTGGCTGGGTCCATGAGGGTAATCTTTCAGGTTGGCAGAGCATTCGCTCCCCTTGCCGGAACTGGCATTGATCGCCAGGGGGTGTTACTTCATGAGTGTCAAGATGGGGATCTTGTCTGCCGCAGGCAGTGGTCCTGCCAGGGTGTCAGTCGGTTGAAAGTTCTTGAACACCGGCATGGATTCATCCTGAAGGATGGTTTCACCTTGTTCGGTGAGGGGATTCAATGTTCTTTCTACGAACTTTTGACTCATTTCATTTCGAGTCAATTGTTCCATAGAGCTGGCCGTCTTGGCCGATTCGGAGGCATTGTAACCTCCCAGCATGGGGTCATTAGAACCGCTGTTCTCCTCAACGTGAGGAGGTGCTCTCTTCTTCTTCTTTCGAGAGTGCTTTGGTGACCGACGAGCTTGCTCATTGATCAGGGGATTGGGAGTGTTGTCAGGCGGCTGTAGCACCATCCGGGTCTGGCTCCAGGTCTGAGTACAACTCATTTCAATACGGTTTCAACACTATCAAAAATAATGTAAGGTGTGGGTGCACTTGAGCTTTACAATCACTCCAAACGATGGTAACATCAATATATTGAAGTGAGTAGATGTAAAGTAAAGTGTGACGACCGTCTTACCGATGGCCGTCACATATATACTACTTGGTAAATACATGTGATTAGATATAATTGAAATGAACACTATGTGCATGTGATCCTTAGTGATCACATTCGTCTGTGGGTCTCTGTGGGTGACTGTGGGAAAGTAGAGCAGACTGTGGGAATCTGTGGAGGTCTGTGGCTTCTGTGGGGTTCTGGGAATCTCTGTGAGATCTATGTAGATTCTGTGGGGTCTGTAGAGACATCCTATATCTGTAGGATATTCTAGATCACTCATAATGTATACCAATAAAGATATCATTGCAAAATTACACTACTACATGACTATGCTATTTACATTTTGTACTACTAGATAATACTACTGATATATGGTGACCATAGACTCACCATCATCTGATATCTACACATAACATAAGAAAGACTAAGTTAGTGACAAGTCAAATATACATTGAAACACACTCACCATAATCATCAATAGTGTCTATAATAACAAAGCAAAAAAAGTTAATAGAATATAAGTTACATGACAATGAGTCACACTTACTTGTGATGAGTGGTAGGTGATGAGTAGTGTGTGGTGTGTGGTGTGGTGTTGAAGTGTTGTGGTGGTGAAGAGGGATGGTAGTGGTTGAGGGAAGAAAGAGTGTGGGAATTAAAATTGAAGAGTGCTGGGTTTATATACCTGGTGGCTGCTGAGTTCGAAATTTTACAACACAACACTACAACACAACACAAATAAGGCAAGTAATTCTCAGGAACACAACACAAATTCTGCTAAGTCTTTCTGCTACATTGCTTGACACATTGCTACACTTTTGCTACAACATGACCAGGCACACTAACCAGACACTAACCATGCATGACCAAGCACACTAACCAGACATAACAAAGCATGAATCCTAACCAGATACTAACCAATCATGACCAGGCAC
>JBBPPC010000260.1:0-25574 GCA_038091775.1 Leccinum olivaceopallidum | reverse complement strand
TTCACGGATATATTACACCGATTGGCTGAATGAGCTTCTCATGCAAGCACCGCGGTCTCTCCAGGCGCTGTGTTTCTCAGCTAATGCCAGAGGTGCTTGCGGAATGGCACCAGATATCTTGGAATGCATGATGCATGAACCCAGTTCATGGAAGGACCTTTCTTCGCTTCGCTCGTTCACGCTGCAATGGAGGGAGAGCGAGGATATACAAGTTACTCACGTAAGATGATTTGTGGCCCCTGTTCGGCATCTTGCATTTATCGTTCTTCCTTCCAGGACCTTTCCCAAGCCATCAATGGTATGGATCTTTTCATGCAAATAAAGACCGTCAGTGGAAGACTGACTATGTTTGCTGTATTGCATGAAACATCAGATGGCTTGCTTGCACTTCGACGTATTCTTCGTGACAAGCATAGTCCGGTCTCTAGACTCACAAGTCTTGAGTATGTAGAATATTTTGGAAGAGTCTTCCGACTTGTGGATGAAGAATGGTCGGAAGACACCTTGTTTCATATGTACTTGCTACCTGTGATTGACACTCTCCTAACAGCTTATGTTCCAATTCATTTGTAATTGCTATTGTTTTGCGGTTTTTTCCTCTTCCACTTTCGCGAGATCAAGTCGTGGTCAACTTTGCAGACTTGAGTTCGCACAAATTCATGCAACTGATCTCGTAGATTTATTAGGTCCGATCGAGTGTTGACTTACACAACAGGCAGGGGTACCTTTAATTGACTGGAAAATATTGGTAATAGTGTGTTATTAGTACAACTGTTCAGACCTTTGATGCATAGCAGTATTGGTAAGTACTTTTTTTTCTATTCACTTCAAATGTAATGCAGCATCAGATGTGTGCTGGTTAATCTATTCTACTTATTGAAAGGGAGGTTGTGCTACTGCAATAATTTAAAATTTTCAAAGGTGATATTGCTTGAAAAATGTATGTATGATTTAAACTATAACACCGTGTTATAGTTTAAATACCATATTGGGTAAAAGTCTAAGTAACTACCGGCTGAACTCAAACACAATAGGTGAACGAAAAGAAAATTATTCATTCCCTGGATTTCGATAGTATATTGAAACTATATACACATTGTAGGCCATTTCGAAAATACGAAAATACGGGTCCTGTCCTCGACGGATGGAATAGAAAAAAAGTGAATTAAATCCTACACAACCTATCGACGGTAAATACCGCTAAACCGGCCGGAGAAATTGAAGGAGAACCTTCATCCTGAAGCGGTCACCGTTCACTTACACGCTCCGCGAAAGGCTTCACGGCGGTCCCGAAGCAGATGTCCGGCTATGCCTTTGACCTCGCTGTCCTGCGCAGCCTCAGACCGAGCCCCAATGCGTCGCAGCACCAGAGCCTCCCCGGAGACCTCCTCAGACTGGAGGAACACCCTCTGGATGTGTTGCAGCACCTCGAGTCCATCGCAGAAGCACCGACCCGACCCAGCCCCAAGACACGGAGGGGCCAGCTCGACGGCGTCGAGCATTTTGTCCATAGCCACTGCCAAGCGGACGTCATTAGCTCCGCCACCCGACACCGTGTACTACCTCCTCTCAAGGGATCTCTCGGGAAACTCCAAACCGTTTTGTGCGCGAGTCAGCAGCGGCGCAACCTGCCCACTTCGGGGTTGCTCTGGACTTTATTTTTCGTTCGTGCAGACGGTGTCATCGCAGCAGCGCGACAAGTCTGTCTATGCATCGCATGTTCGCCGTGCTCGCTGTCAGCGCACATCCTGCACATTGCCGTTCACCAGGAGAGCGAGCGAGAAAGAGATGGTGGGGTATGAGAAACTGTTTATGAGATGTGTGCACACACCCACCTCATTAATCATTGCGCACAACCTGGCAGTCGTTTCGGTGTTCTTGGCTGGCGTTCGCGAGGTATGCGGAGAGGAATGATGAGCCTAAACTGGATCTTGAACGTCAGCGATGGACACAGACGGCTCAGGGAACGAGACTGCTAATTGGCTGAAGAAAGTGAACAAGCCTGCACGCCTATATAACGGATAAACACACGCTACCTCCCGAGAGGAACCAGATATCGACCTTTGTACCCGGAATCTTGCTGCTGACTTCTTGTCGAACTCTCGCCCACCCTTTCGCCTGCCCACCGAGTCTCAGTATGTCTCATGCCGACCCTTGCTAACCCCCGAACGCGTCAACTGACGCGACGGCCTAACGGGCACGGTGGCGAGAAAAGACAAGACTCAATCCTTTCCTTGGTGATCACACAGGCGCTTTGAGAAGGGACCATGCCGACGTCGTTCACGCACTGCAGCGAGAACCGCGAACCGCGAACTTGAAGACTTGGAGTTGGATTGATAAGATACCAGGAACGCGTGAAGAAATGAAACTCGCTCAACTGTTTCACTATCACTACCGCCGGGAGCGAGGACGGGACATTGACGGTGTCGGGGACGCAGAGGGAGGGGAAGACAGGCGGTAGAGAACGGGCATGGAGTGGTAGTGGCCTTGAAACTAGTCTGTTATTCGATATACTGAAAAGATAATGAGAAAAGAGATGCGGCCGACTTGGATTCTGCGGAAGCGGCTGAACGTACTTACCCTGTGGCTCATTCATGATCAAATCATCCGAGTCGCTGCCACCTCGGTGATAAATATGCCTTGTGCTTCGTTATAGCTTCGTTGTACATGTAATGCAGAACAGAAAAAAGGCACTCCGTCGAGTTGCCGTCAGGACTGGTCCTGTGAAAGAGGGCGATGCGCCTCACAAATGAGAAGCACTTTGACTCGGCGGGCCCCGTGATTCGGATATATATGGTATGATCTGGATATATTCAGTATGACGCGGACTTGATCTCCGGATGATCTCCGGATGATCTCCAGTATGATCTGGATATATTTCGTATGATCTGGATATATTTCATATGATCTTTGTATATTTCGTATGATCTACTAATCTGGTATACTGCAACATCGCCACGGCATGCCTCGTAATTTTGAGTTGCTCATGATCATGGTCAAAGCTTCAGAAATCAGGAGGTCGGAGAGCCCACTGAGTTGCCGAATGAGTGAGCCAATAACCTCGACGAGGACCATGGCACCATGCGCATCGGGTACGACTAGATGAACATCCAGTCTTCAACAGGCATGACTTCAGCCGTTCGTGATCAGACAAGTCCCGCGCGATAGTGCTGAAGATTTTGGGGATTCCGCCTCGCGACATCGACTATGAAACCCGTGTGCACCGTCACACCCTGCGCCCGTAACCGTCGATCCTTGCATATATATCAGAGAGCGTGTATTTTGCCGTCCGAGCCCCTGCATACAGAGTTCAGACAAAGAACGGGCGGATTCGATGACGACTAACCAAAGATGAAGTACCCACAACTCCGTCACTTGCTGTATCAGAAGCGTGATGGTATCAGTGTGTACCTTGATCTGGTGTCGTCGACGAACTCGAAGGCGTCACTCATAATGGCCGCCAAGCGAACGACCCGATCATCGCGACTTTTCTGGTCTACCAGCACCTGTGTGCCGCACAGCGATCAATTAGCGACAAGGATATGATTGAGAGAGAGACATACTCGGCTCGCAGCGGATATAACAGACCAAGCAAGCGACGCGTAGGGATGAACCTGTCTTGCAGTGAGATCACAAGAGTGTCGAGAGACTAAACATCAAGATACCTCGGCAATGCTGGTCACGCGAAGGGAGCGAACCTAGCTTCAAGTGCAAACAGAGCCCGCCCGCCTTCCTCTGGGCTCGGTCTGATGCCGCGCAGGATAGCAAGGTCAAAGGCATAGCCGGCGACGCCTTCATCGAGAGATCGGAGGGGCTTGATGACGTCTGCTTCGGGACCGCAAAGCGTGTAAGCGAACGCTTCGCACGCGGGGATGGAGGTTCCGATTCCACCTGCCATTTGGACAAAGACATTGAGCAGGTGGTATGACAGTCTAGACGCGGGCCGCGGTGGTTCATTTGACGAACGAGGTACAGTGGCAGGGGAACGCGTGCAATCGGTGTGGGCCGTGACGACTCACAACGACTCGAACGGGACGTTTATCCACACTACATAGGATCGCGTCCGATCCGTTGGTATGATCGCGCGAGAGATAAGGTACGGCGCCGCGAGAGGAGCCACTGCACTAGTGGTCTGCCTCCCTCGCGATCTGTGCTCCGTATGGCCCGGGTTCTTTGAATCCTTGGCGTACGCTTCCGCTGTAGACAGGGTGAATATCGAGCGAAAAAAGGGGGAAGTGGGACGTACAACGAACACCGAGCTCCTGCATCTTGTTGATCAGGTAGAAGGTGATGCCAGAGGCAAGGATGAAGGGTGCCATTGGCTTCATGACCTGTCGACAGACACACGAGGTCCCGTGCATGCTCGTCGTGTGGAGGGGTACCAATGGCTGTGAACGCCGGAGCGGCCCCCGTGGGTGCATCCCACGACGTCTCGTAATTGGTATACCCGCGTTGCGGTGGTGCAACCAGTGGGTGCGGTCACTGCGGTGCGAGGTCGAGGTCATCCTCACCATCGAGCAAGTTGGCGCGCGCGTATATGCTTGATTTTTCTTGGCGTGATGCGGTCAATCAAGTCGAGCCACGATCTTGTTGAACAATTCGATCCTCATGTTTCAACAAAGTACCCACGTATTGTCGAATGCTTCTGATACACTCAGAGACTTTGTGGCAACGTCGACCGCCGAGGATAATACGGCAACCGGTGCAGGTGTGGAACCAAGTGCGTCAATCACTCTTTTCGCCTCGGTGCGAGCTTGTTCAGCTTGACGTTCGGCTGCGTTGGTATCCCCGGGTGCGCTAACAGTCAACGCAAATTTGATGGTGATCCCCGAAAGATTGGAACCATCGGGTGTGTGCTTCAAGCTTGGAAGACGCTCCTGGGAGCCTGATCGGAAAGATCGCATGAGCAGAACGCACAGCACAAAAAAGGTTTCGTACCATTATCCGCAGTGAGGCTTCCGACTAGTTCCAGCTTTTCAAAGCGATGGTTTCGGTACACGTCAACAACGAGGACGGAGTCGCCGTTGCCGTCACTGGAAAATTTTAATTCTCTGGCATCGAACGACGAACTTGTACCCACAGAAAGAAATTGTCGGTCCAAGTGGTGCAGTTCTTTTTCTCTTTCGCTTTCTTTGTTAGCCACGATCAGCGCACCTCAGACGGATTGGGTGAAGGTCATCGAAACCTACTTTCTACTCTCCCATTCCAGTCGTGGTCTTCGCCTGGAAATCCAGGATCGGTCAGAGATTGCGACCCTTTCCGTTACAGCGACCTGTGTGGATGACCCAGAAGAAGTTATTGACTAGCACGTAGCCAAACGAACGCTTCTCGTAGCACGTCTTTGAGACACTTCGCGCGTGAGTATAGCAAACGGGATGCATGTCTGGAAGTACTATACCTTGTCGGTGAGCATAATGCGGGCGACGGCCTTTAGGTACCGGAGCAACCGATGGTAGAGTCACACAGGGACCGGTCGACGCGACTCTGTAACTTGAGTGAGCGGTAGCGCAAATATGAATATGGAACAGAGATACTATGGAAGGAAACGAACCTGTGTGCTTCGCCTAGAGGAGATCCACCTTGACATACGACTCAGATGACCCCATCTGCGATTGCATTGCCCCAGGGACCTCTGCGGAAGGTGTATACCCACACCCGTAGACGTTGAAGGCCGAGCCGGTGCCTTGTGAGCGAACGACGTTGAGGAGAATAGTAAGCGCTGAAACTGGGTGGCAAGTGGGGGAAATGACGGACTTGGGCATACCTAGGTACATCCTACTCGGTGGGTAGTCACTTGTGCTCAATCCAAAGGCCCGGGGTGCTCGAGTTATAACAGTCTAATCGGAACCAACGGACCCCATGATGGATGATGAGAGGTACCGAATACAAATACAAACAAATACTCCCACGCGACGGATCAGCGCACGCTCATGATCACGATCATGATCATCTACTGTACAACCTGCTGACTGCAACTCCGCCTCTTCCCCGTCGACCACAGCACCGGGTCCTGGCGCGGGTCCGAGCGCAGCTGAACGTCACCGAAATGGGCCTCGAGGTACCGCATTCACCTTGGTCACCGCCGTTCCTCAATGCTCCCACTGAACATACTCTAGATTCCACTGCACCAGCTCCCAACCAACCCCGACCACGACTCTCTGCTTCTGCCTCGCCTCGGTAACATGTACAGTCAGTTCCGTATATACTCACCCAGGTCTTACGCATCCAGCACTGCATACGAGCCCTTCTTTGCAACGACCAAGCCAGTTTCCTTCTCCGAGTCGAAAGTTGGTCTGTCGCGGCGGTCAGCGAGTCGATAATCGACAAGCAAACGTAGTGTAGGGCTTGACCTTTTCGGTAGGTTGATGCGCCCACAACACGGCCGTTAAGAGTAAATATAATCGACAGTGCTCCCAGAAACCCGCGTCAGATTGCGTTGCCGAAGCACGATCACGAAGCACGATCAGGAGGCATGCAAAACAATGGCCCTATACTATTTATGACCTATCCAAGGAACGTACTACGATACAAGATCGTTTATTACCACTTTCATCAAAGATATTCTCTGGCTCATAGACATAAGAAGAAAAATGACAGACTATGTCGGCTCCCTTTAGTACGTGTGAACGAGAGCAGAATGTGTTGTAGTACAACCGTGTGTCGAGCAAGGGGAATGCAAGGTAGGGGTCTTTGGATTGATCCTCCTCGGACAGGGGACAGTATGTGTGGACAGCAAAGAAAGGTTCCACTTGATCGGTACCATCTGTCAGGCGGCGAGAGTGCAAGAAGACCATTTTTATCTGTGCTGGAACAAGAGCCGTCTTTCCGTCCCCCTGCAGATGCTTGACTAAGACAAACGAGTTCCCGCTATTCCGTTTGCCACAAGAGGCATATTCCACCCCAGCCATCTTGATGGAGCGGGTGTGCTGCACCTCCTGGCTCAGAAGCAAAGGTGACTCGGAATCACCGTGTGAAGTCCAGTGAACGTAATGTGTCGTATGATCCGGGATATCATGATTGATTCGTGCTATGAGCGACTGATAGTTGTCCTCATCAAGAGCCTTCAGCTTTGCATCTTCTGTGCTCATTGATGGTTCGTCGACCAGTGGAACGATGTTTTCGAGAAGAGAACCTCGAGTTGGAACCGAAAATGTCTGGCGGAATTCATTCATCATCTCCGCATACTCTTGAAGAGGGGGCCACTTCAGTTCCTCTGCGACAACACGAAGGTTGCCACCGATCGAAAAGTGCTCCAGGAATGTTATTTCAATTTCCCCTTTAAACGTTGATGAGTTAAGTTACGTGATGGGACCGACAGCACAAGACAAACCTGGCTTGTAGTTAGTATTGAGCTTTTGCATTACACCATTATACCTCTCGAAAGGAAACGACCACCAGGCATGGGCAGGACCAAAGAGGGAGAGGCACTCATCAAGGTGGAGGGAAAGGTGGTGGTTGGGAACCAACGAATGTTGTTCAAACAGTGTCCCAAGAGACTGGAGGTACCTGTTGATATGGAAAGTGTATGTGGAAATCCGGTTTTGTGATGTTGATCGCCTCGTGGCCATATCCACCGCAATTATAAGATCAATAAAATTTGAAAGCAAGAGCTTGTCCCTCAGTGAGGCTGAAGAAGATGACCATTCGCGAACGAGGGATATGACCAGGTTTATTGTGCAAACACACCGCCACTGGTCGGCCGATAACTTGCCATGAGATGCACTGCCGAATGTGCGTGGAGGACGAGTCAACCAAGACGGAAGCGTTGTTTTGGCGATGTCACTCCGAATAACCTGCAAAAGCTCTGCAGAGAGTACTGTGAAAGCAGAGATATCCGATGCATCATCGTCGGCTAGGATAAAGTCTGAGACTGGCCTGTCTAAGACTGGCGGAACCTTGATTGTGACTTGGGAATTCAGACGAAACTTGAAATACGTTGTTGTGAGTGACATTTTAAAACCAGACCATGGGATAATGCATACCCATTCAACGAGTGATGAAACATAATCACATTTCAATGTGGAGGTGGGTACTACATTGTTCAGTCGAGCAATGGCGCTAACGTAGCCCTTGCGTACAGCAGAGAGTTCCTTGATGGACATCTTTTTGATAGCATTCACTGCTTTCTCCAACTCGACGGCTTGGCGTTCAGGTGAGTGGGGGTTGCTTTTGGGGGTTGGATTGGGTGTTTTTACGGATATGCCCCAAACCTCACGGCAGTGGTGTTGTAACTCTCCCAGAAAGAGATTGTGCATTGCATCCAGCAAAGAGAATTTTGTTGGATCCCAATACCGAAGTCGAAGTAGCTCCGACCATCGTATTCCTGTGAGCTTGAATATTTCTTGGCGCTGTTCAACACTATCTGCATCCCTCCAGCAAGTTGCTAACGCTAGGTGCTCGGCCCATGTGTAGCGGGGCCACGACGCCTTCTCCAGGTTACGAATACACTTTGCCTGGAGGCGACAGAACGAGCAAAGATAATTGGACCTGTGACCAGCAAAACCGGCCACTTTCCGAAGAGCAGGAACATCGCATATGAGTGGCCCCAACGCGCAGCGAATCAGATATCCGTTGTGGTACCACCGTGTTGATCGCAGACGTAGTCCATTCTCCCACAGATGTAGGAGATCATTGATAAGGGGACGGAGCAGGTGGTTGATTTGTGATAACGAAGGTTCTTTGGGGCCAGGGATAACTCCAACAAGATAGACATTTTCAAGTTTGAAACGGATACTACGCGGCAGGTTCAAACACACCATGTATATGGCACCCGTCGAGTGACTCTTGCCCGCTTGTTTGTTCGTATAAGGGTTGAACCAATCAACGAACAACGCAAAAACAAGGTGGATTGACCCTGGAGGTTGGATCGAGAAGGGTCTACCATCCGACCCTCGAAGTTCGCGAAGGCCTTTCGCATCCCAGATATCGTTTTGAACCCCGTCAACGGATGTAGCGGACCATGCTTTCTCCATTTGAGACAAAAGACCAGGTCGTGAACAAAGTCTTCCCAGCCAAGATGACATTGGTTGATAACCGAATACGCGGATAGGTGAAGAACCCGTTGAATCTCGGAGCAATTTGGTGCCACATGGCGACCGATCGGGAGTTTCTTTAAAGGAGCAAAGCGTCGGATACTGTTTTGATGTAGGATCCGGTGAATATGTTGCAAAACATGAAGGGCAGCATGCATATCGCACGACTTCTGGTTTAAGTCCGAATGCGTTCAGCGCGGTACGAATATCTCTGGGTATACTGTCCAGCACAGCTTGTTTTTCACGTGTGATCGTTGGCCCGTAAAGTCGGAAGGCAGCGAAGATGACAACTCGACAGACAATGAAGATATAACGGCATTCTATCCGGGAGAGTCCTGCAAGTACGTGGAGGGTTATCACGAGAAACGTGATGAGCATGTATATCGGATCTTTCAGCTGCGAAGGTTTCTGGAGTTGATCTGTAAATACATACACTTAGAAAATCTTTCGTCACAGTGAATCAAGATTATACCTGTGTCAATAGTCTGTGGCCCTCCCTGAGCTACATATTGTTGCGTCTCAAAGGCACCAAGGAGCCGGTGGATTCTCCATTGATTTTCTTTCTCTATCCTCATCGTGGCTATATCTGTATCGATCCTGGCAAGAAGGTGCTTGCACCTCCCGCGGAGATCAGCATTCCCACCATCCTCGATGGCCTGGACTGCGTGGCGAGACACCATTAACCAACCGAGGTGAGAAATATAACGCTGGTTATTGGTAGTTATAGGTTGCAGCTGAATGTCGTCAGGGGTGTCTTGGAGCGAATGCACTGCCGGGAACGACAGAGAAGGAAACGCATAGGACTTGAAGAATCGGCAACGATGATCTAGTTCAGACGTGATGGTGGAGACCATCTTACATCGATCGTCATCGCACAAGACCCAAATTGAATGGATACTACATAGGCTCACCCTGAAAGCATCAGAAAGGTCACGATCTTTCGTAGACGACTGTTCACCTTGCTGTACCTGAATAATTCGTGAGTATCTGGAGATGTGGAGATGCGTAGTAACGGCTGAACCCACAGTAGTAAATTCAACTGCCTGCGATGACTCAGTAACGATCAGATACCATACACAGGATGATAACGAACTGAAGATGTTTCCGATGGGTCGGCCTGATTATCTCGTAAATTGGCTGTATCCCCAAGACGAACTGGAAGACACTGTTCGCGGTGATCGCCACCCCGATCCAAGGTTCTAGAGAGTATGGTACATTCCAAGATCGATTGACGGTCTCGGTGGTCGCGTTCCCTCATGTCTGCGCCCTCGCGCCTCGAACGGGCAGCGTGACGCTGAAAAGTGTGCGAGTCAACGAGCTGCCCATTCTGTGAAACTCCATTCCTGTCGACGAATGTAAATTGAGTGCATATGGCGCACGAGCAATGTTTCAACGCCATTGTGGAAGGATGGGAAGGGGAACGAGAAGGGGGAGAGCCACTCGGAGCTTGGAAAATTGAATCTTGACAGATCTGTCATTGTTAGGTCCGATTCGGTCCCGTTCAACCAGGGAGTGCGGGGTTACTGCAGCCGCCGCGGCCAATTCGCCGAGCAATATGGCAAAAGTGCCATAGTCGGCTGAGCCTGCATCGCGCGGGACTCGCCAGCTCGACTTCGTGTCATCTGCGACAGCAGCGTCTCCGTCCTTGTCTTTCGCGCGCAAACGGGCGGGAACATTGCGGACAATCGTCCAGTGTCGGCGTTTCTTAGGAGTTTTGGGGTGCAGAAGTTGTGGCGGTTGCGGTAGTGGTGGAGGGGGTTGGAATATTGGATAGGGTCGATAGGACGGGAGTCGGGCGTTCGGAAGGGATTGTGACGGGTATGGGTGTGTGTATGCGCACGTCGAGGGTTTGGGAATGAGGTCGAGTGCCATCCATGGTCGTCATCGGTGTGGTCGCAATGATGAACGCTGTTGGATAAAGTGTGGTGATCTGTGGGCGAGCAGGAGCCTCGGGCACGAATACATTGAAGACCGAAAATGGATCTTCCACCATGTGGGGCTCGTGATATCGAAATCGAGTGACAATGAAGATAAACTCTCTGCGTAACCCAGACTTCCATCCGGAGGATAGGGTGGTCCATCCTTCTCGAACCGAAGGCGCTCTTTCTTGGTCTTGTATCGTTTGCCTGTGGATACCGTGTCTAATAAAAGAGCGCGGGGATGACAAGGATGCACACCTGTGATTTTGAGAGCAATCATCAACTTTGCCCGATCGCTTCCAACTGGGAACGCCCCTACCCCGTCCTTGGCGCCTGGCATCCTGCCTTCTGAGCCCAGACCCTCCGATAATCTTGTCCGATGTGCATGCTTCTTATACGGACCCCTTGGTCCCCGCTTGCGTTGTCCCAGCTGTGGCACTGCCTTCCCGGGCGCAGGCGTCGTCGAGGGTGCGTGACTCCCAGTGGCCAACTCCCTTTGATGTCTCTCGGCGTGGAGACCTCGTCCTCGCCGAAGATGATGACGGGCAGCGACGTCAACTCGTCCTCTTCCTGCTCGACGACGATGTTCCAGTCTGTCTCATATTCGATAACGTGCGCCGACACGCGCACAATGTGGTCGAGATTTGGCACTACCTCTTAAGAGCTTGGGACGTGGTGGGTAATGGCGCTGGTTGGGCAAAATGGGTGAGATTGCCTTCAAAAAAAGTCAGAGCCCCATGTCAATTGAGGATTGGTGAGAGGCCCACCGGTTGTCACGGCAGCCTTCATTGAGACAAGATCTTGCATGGCAGAGGACGTGTCGCCATCGTCTGCTTGACTTCTCAAGTGGATGGTCTAATCTGATCATGATGTCGTCTCGAGACTCGTTCCCAGGTCGAAGCGCACAGCCCGGATCGGGGTTTGAAATTTGCGTTCGAACACGTTCCCAAGACTGAACCGCGCATTCGGTCCGGTTCGAACCGGACCACTAGTCATTGTTCTTTTTTTCGAGTGTAGCTGGCAGCGCAGATCTAGATATGATCAATCCCGGAAATTTGATCTGGTATTCACGTCATCCTCCTAGCTACCCCCAACAGCAGAGCGATCAGTCTCGGGAGAGCAATCTCAAAGGATGCCATGCTCCGATCACGGTGATGCGACGGAGCGTGAGGTGGCTTGAAGTGAGGTGAGGCAAACATAATTATCCAAAGATCAGTACGTAGCAATTATGAACATCCCCAAGATGCCATGATCATCCAATGCTCCGCTGGCGGGTTTGTCGGGGTCATATTGCTAAGTTCCACGTTTCAAAGGTGACTGCGTGGCGACTTTCTGACGTAAGTACGTAGCCCATAGCTCTCCACAGCCTCGAGGATGATGATTAACGGAGGTTTGTCAGAGTCGGACTTGGATATGGCCAAGTTCCTCTGAGCCGGTTAGGGATAAAACCGTGCTAGGTAGATGATTGAGTACACTACGTGAATGGGTAGGATGGCGAGCACAGGCGCTCCTCTTCTATTGTGAATGCATGGTCGACGGAGACACCTTGCAAGACTTTCCTGACATACATATAGTACAATATATACAAAGCATGAAGATGGACTCTCTACTCAGTGAAGAAAACTTTCAAGATGTCTTCGTTGACATCAACAGGGACCTTCTTAGCAATGTTCTTTGGAATACCAAGGACGTCTGAAAGGTTTTCAGCGAGAGCAGTTACGAAGGGAGTTGTCTTGGGTCTGCGCCACGCATAAGCTCCGCAACCGGGACAGTTCATGGCAGGAAAGACGAAATTGTTGGAATCGCGGAGCCTCGCTACCTTGTCCATATCGTAAGGAGGCTCCTTTAAATCTCCATCGACATTGAGATGCTTGAGGGATAGGTGAATTTGCTGATTGAACCAATCCCTCAAGCAGGGTTCGCAAAACCCGTGTGCACACTCCTGCATGCTACCATGTATTGACATTATTAACGTTACGATAGCGGGGAAGAGCAAGTCGTGACTTACATTATTGGCTCTTGAGTAACGCACTTACACTTCAAGCAGCGAAAAGCATTGTCACGCGCCTCGACAACCTGTCATGAATGTATGAATGTATGAACAAGTTAGTACCTCTCTCCGCATTAACCCGACGTACCGTGTCGAACTTCTTTTGTAAATCATTGAGAGCCTCTTTCAAGCGCGCGTTATCTTTTGATTTCTCAAGCAGACGGAGCTCGCCATCAAGAACTTCCTTTTCCAATTGTGAGTAAAAATGTGGGATACGTGGCAAATCTAATCCTGACTTTACGGTGTTGAAGATTCTCGACTTCCAAACGAAGGCGAGAATGAAGATCAGAGTCTGCGGACCGATCGTCAACCCCAGTAACTGGCGAAGCCTGGACGCCGAGATCATGAAACGATGTGTGGGGTGACTGAGAGCCACCATTCAGGCTTCTTCGAGCCTCGGACTGGTGAGCCACTCCCACAAAGAGTTGGAAGGAGTTGCGCGACCGCCGAGTTGGAACGTTAGGGTCGGAAGGCGAACCCCCGGAGGGTGGTGATCGTTGAGGAGGCATAACTTTATCTTGATTATAGGCAAGTCGCGTTAGCGGTGGAGGGGGAGGGTCTGATTTTACCTACCTTCAAATCCGCTCTATATGTACCCTGTCGAATAAAGGATGATGATCGTGAGTGAGTGCCTTAATCGGTACGTTTGCCTCGAGGCTCAATCGCTCGCTTGCGTGAGCGGAGTTCACCGGGGAGTTGGTTTCAAAGGACGAGATACGGGGAGGGTAAGATGGTGGCTTGGACATGCTGAGAGCGCCAGCAGAGGTGTTGAGATGTGGATATGAGTACCTCTAGATCTACGATCCTCGCAATTCGTACATGGTCGTCGGTGGGTGCAATTCCGAACATCCGGGGCCCAGAGTTCAAGTAGCTCTCGATGCTATCGTGAGCAATTCTGTGTACCCAGTGACCCAGTCGCGCTGGGAGGGAATGGTCGAGACATATGCCTGCATGAATTCATGAGCACGATAACACCGCGAACGCCTGCGCCGTCCCGAGCGCGGTCAGGTGGAGCTCCTTTTGCACCCTCGTCTCGAAGGGTGCACGCCGTGGGTGCTTTCGACGACGAGCACGTCCGGGCGGATGGGAGGGACGTCGGCGGAGGCGAGATAGCGGTCCTCTTTGCGGCATACTTACCTGTGTAAATGATTTTGAGGCCGAGGATGTATCCTGCCTAGACGCCGTGACACGGTGAAATATGCTCGTGTGCAGAGACGGGAACGACGCAAGATGGTGATTGCGATACCTCGGCGGCCGTAAAGAGGGTCACGAGGAGACAGGCTTGAAAAACGCTCAGTTCGGGGGTAACAGAGAACTCGGTTAGCGACGCACTTGGCTCCGGAAAGATCCTGGCAGTCAGCGAGTCGACAATCGACAAGCAAACGTAGCGTAGGGCTTGACCTTTTCGGTAGGTTAATGCCACATGGTTGAGGTAGAAAGAAAGCTACTGACCATGGGAAAGCCCCTCCAGAGTACCTGGCGGGCCGTTGTCTGATCACAAAACTCAGAATATGTCGCCGGGAGGTCTGCGTGCGGGCAGGACAGTAGATCGCGATCGAGACAGTCACAGTCACGGCCCAGGCATGCGAACACTGAGTCAGGCTTTTCAACCCTTGTCAATCTTTGCCCAATCGAACCATCATGCATCAGGTGCCGGTTAGCAGCGGCGAGCCCCGAGGTTTTCCTACCCATAAACACTGTACATATAGTTACATTATGTCATATCAAACAGGTTTTTTGAGATATATCGTGATACACTAATGTGCAGGACGCTTCTGATATCGTCCCTCATCTTCAGGATCAGCCTTCATGGCCGAACGCCCTCGTTTAGGAATGTTGCAACGCGGTAACTTGAGTAGGCCAACTGGCGATGAGACATGGTCAACGGGCGCAAGGATTCGCATTGGGGTTGGGGTAGAGTTGTGAGGGAGACTCCACTCGGTAATGAGATTACTGCCAGAGGCTGCATGCTGCAGGCATATGGACGGCACTAGGTTGGTTCCAGTGGAATTCATAATAGCGGGGTAGCGGAAAGGAATGACAAAATCAGACCATTGGTTTCGGACATCGTCTACCTTGAGCTTTGAGAATTGCATGGATGTTTTGGAGGTCTCTGCTTGTTTCAGAAACGCCCAGTATGCTTCGCTATCTGGGAAACCAACGATGAACGACTGAGTGTCTTCTCCCTTGAGCACGACAAAGGGATCCTTCGGTAATGTGTAAGCTTTCTTCGCATGTTGTGTATTACAGGAATATCACCTTGCGATGGACCTCGGGTGCCTTAATCCGAAGGGTTTCGACGATACAGAATTCTGGATCATTGTCATGGGTCTTCAAAAGAAAAAAAGCTGAAAGAAACGATTAAATACGCCTGATACAAAGAATGATTCGGGGAAAGTGGGACCCACGCATACCAGGCCTTTCGCCTGCAATGACAAGAACAGAACCATGTCTCGCGGTGTTGAATGGGAGCGACGTGGTCCCCCACTCTCGCGAGATCGTGACATGACCAGAGGCAAATACGACATTTGCACTGAGAACCATGTTATGTTAGCTGTGAGTGAGAAACATCGAAGATGCACTCACCTTCTGAAAATATTGGTAGATCTCGACTCCGTAAGGGGAAGGTCGGGGGATGTGTAGTGAGACGGATAGGTCAACGAGGGGATCGGAGAGAAATCAGCTGACACGATTTCAGTCACTTCATCATGTTCTATGGTTGGGGGAAGCTCGACGGGAATCTCGAAGTCGAGCCAAGCATTTCGAATTTCATCTGACTTGAGTTCTGAGATCTGCACGAACGTGTCGAGTGTACTATTCGCTCGCTTCAGAAATGCCCAATATCCTTTCCCGTCCGGGAAACGAACAACGAATGATCGGGAATCATTTCCCTTGAGGATGATGAAGGGATCCTGTGATGATACATCAACATCACCGAGACATGATATTGCAAAATACCGAAATGCCACCTTGCGATGTATCTCAGGTGTCTCGATTCGAAGCGTCTCGGCGGCGCAGAAGTTTGGGTCCTTGTCCTCGGTCTTCAAGAGAATAAATGCTATTAAAAAAGAAATGGTCAGTACCAAGGTGGCGTGCAGGGGAAGTGGCACTTACGCATCCCAAGCTTACAGCCTGCCACAACAAGGATGGAGCCAGGTCTCGCAATATCGAACGGTAGTGAGGTGGCTCCCCACTCTCGGGAGATCATGACATGGCGAGAGGCAAAGACCACATTTGCACTGAGTACTGTATTAGCTGGGAGGGAGAAGCATCGAATATGCACCCACCTCGAAAAGATATTAGCAAGCAGCATTGTATGGATGGTGGGGTGGAACGAGAAGGGCAAGAGCCACCCTGCGTCTTTATAGGTTATCAGAATCTTTGTTCCAAGATACGAGGCACGTGTACTACAACCAAGGTTGCGTTGCCCCAATCATGGTGCCTCACAGGAGACAGAGACCGAACTAAGGTGATCGGATTGATCGAAGAAAATGCCGCCAGATTGAATTTGCCGATCGTCCCGGTGGCTGTTTCCAATAACCTGACGCTTCCACACATGTACAGGCGATTGGAGTTGCAATCCAAAAACCGTCTGCTAGACCGATACGATCGACTTTTGTGTCTCGGCCTTTTTGGAACACAAGGAACACAACCGTCTGCGCGTCTCGAGCTTCAGCGCTTCAGCCACGACTCGGGAACGTCGTGCACGCACCTAAACATCTGTCCAACCTCAAAAGTCAAAATAGCCCAAGTAATACCGAAGCGCGATTTGATGTGACCACTATCCCAGAGATCCGAGAGAAAAAAAGTCATTCAATCCTCTCCGCATCAGATAAACAAATTAAAGGATACATGCACTGCCCGGCGCCCAACCACACCACTCGGTAATCTTGTCCTTGGCCAAGAACCCGTCGTCTTCCTGATAACCAAATCCTTGCTGTGCTCTTCCGGATCTTGCACGTCCTCACTGTCCTTGCGCGAAAACGACGGAGTGGACGCAAAATGGGTCGTCAGTTTGCACTGTGCAGTGAACACGTTAACTTGCTTGAAAAGAGTGTGAGTGTCAGAACGAGCAAATCGAGAGTAGTACTTACTAGGTAGTGTGAGGCTGTCGGCTCGTCATGTTCGACGATGGAACGTAAGCCAAACGAGGTCTGGCGAACATCGATGATTCGGAAAGGTGCGTCTGCTTGTTTCCCAATGTAGGTCATCACGCTGATCATGATCATGATGCAGGTAGATCGAAGGCGACCAATCTGCCCGCTCACCTCTTGAGACCACATGGACTCGCATACAATCAAGTCAGTCTTTCTCCCTCGACTTTGGCATCCGGTCTGGAGGCACTCTACGCCTCCGTTGGCTATTCAAACCCCGACGTTGCTGCAACCGGTCCTGAAAGAATCGTGCGACCAATCCAGTACTACAATACTTTTTGAATACGGCCAAGCCCAGCGACTTCCTGTGGTCGCAGTATCAATCAAGGTGGGTCGGAATGGCGTCCGCGAGCGGTCTCGAGGCAGCGTCAAGGTATGTATCTCGCGCGTAACGATCCGGATAGGATGATGAAACGACTGACGCCGTCGGTCTCTAATAATCTCAGTATGCACCTTTAGTTTGTTATCATCCAAATCACCCTTGTACGTTTGAGAGACTAAACGTCCCTCCCATTCTCTCGGGACAGTCCGTAGTGTAACATGCACGATCTCTACCCCCTCCCCGCATACACCAGAGATGACGACTTGATCCTGCCATTCAACTCACTTACACCCAATCACCAATCACCAATGATCAAGAAACAGAACAGACATATATTCGGTGCAGCGCTACCGAACTGCTCTACTACTCTAGTCCTGATAAGTATTCTGCCGTACTTTCTCCGTACTTCTAGTCTTTATCAGCGGAGTTCTACCTTATTACACCACACCACCAGATCGAGATTTGGACTCATATCTCCAAATATAGTTGTTTACGCAGGGAAGGGAATTCGCTCCCCTTCACGCGATCACGGTCGACATGTGTGGATGACAGCGGCTCTCTTTCTCGTGACATCGACACACCCAGATCGGAAATCTGAACCGATCATACATACATATATCCCCGAATATTACATACACGTTTTAGGCTCCCTGCCTGCATGATCACATGTGGCGCATGAAGGTCACGGTAACTTGGCAACTTAGACATATGTTGGCTCCAACTACTCCACTGGCAGCTGCCATTCACATGACATCGACTGTGTGCAAGGCAATCCCTGCTGCGACGATGAGTGACGCAATGATGAACATGTACAGTGCCCAAGTGTGACGTTGCTTTGATAGTTTCAAGTTGCGCATATTCCCTTGTTCATCTAACCGCTCCGAAGGTGAGTACTAGCTTTGCAAAAAATAAAAATAAAAAACACAAGGAAGCTATCTCACATATATCTCTTGCCTTCCAAATCACGACATATGGTAAGCGGTTGGGTGCCTTTGCGGAAGTCGCGATGAGGATTTGGCCAGATGATGCATTGCTGTGTGACTGAAGCAGGTAATGATTTGTCATGGTTTGAGGGGGGGAATGTACTTCACGTACGGTGAGTGCCCACACACTGTCATTCTCCTTGTGCACCAGAGGCTCTATTGCGTACCCCGTAGTTACGTCCCAGATACGGGCCACCCCGTTTGAAGTCCCCCCTAAAAGAGCAAACCCATCATGGACAAAGCATACGGGTGCAAAAGAGGGGCGTGAACTCATGTGGAGGAATCCACGCAACGGGCTTTTCGTCCTGATGTCATAGACATCAAATCCGGTCGTAAGGTTAGAGATTGCGATATAACGGTGGTCCGGTGAGATAGAGGTGCTGGCGCTGCAAGAGTTCGTCAGTTATGCAAGAAAATATACTCGGCTAAAGGGTTACGCCTCACGCAAATGACAGTATCGAGAGACAGTGGGCATCGTGGTTTTTGTCGGAGCCAATCTCCCAAAACACGACACCGTGGTTGAGGTAGGTAACCAACAGAGTTTGCGAAGAATGCTCGTTAGTAACCCAGTTCAGGGAGGTTACAATGACCTCAGCGTCTCGGTTCTCTCCCAAAGAACGAGGTAAACCCAGTGTGTTCATAAAATCCCAGTGAATGCTGCCCTCAGCTGTACTAAGGAGTGAGACACCCCATAAATATCTGCTTCGAGATTTACATATACGCACTTTGGTAGGACCATAATTTCACCTCATGAAATGCCCCCGTTGCCAGCAACTCAAATGTATCACAGAAAGAAAGGCATTCGACAGGCATTTTGTGAACAGAGTATCCCGAAGCCAAGACGTAATCCTGAAGGTGCGGATGAGGCTTTTAAGAAGCTTCGAGAAACAAATCCGAGTCAAACTCACAGATTCGATCTTGATACAGACAAGTTGTCCGCTCTCCAGTCCACAAAGTAATATGTCTGTCTTCCCAGGGAGCCAATCTGCACAAAGAAACGCGCAGTCTTGATTGTGATAACAAGAAATGACGATGAGTAGTTCCCCAGTTCTGCATGACCAAATCGTGAGTTTGCCGTCCGAAGATCCACATGCTATCAGGGTAGCATCAGCATTGAAGGACAACGCAAGGATAGGACCATAGTGCTCCTTCTGGAGGACAGCATCAAAATTGTACTGCAAACTTGAAGCCATACGTGCCAGTGGCGTACAAGGCAGCAAGGGGTAAGGGTCCTGTGCGAACTTCAGAGACGCAGGGAACCACATATTAACACTTGCCTAGCTACGAAATGAATTAGTTATAGGACACGAGAAACAGCGAGGGCGGCAGTGATGAAGATCAGCGGGGAGGGTACTACGGTGGCCTCTGGGTGTGGCTGTGATTCGGACACTGGCAGGCTCCGATGTCGGAGGTACAGTTTCTAGATGTACAGTTTCTAGCATCGCAGATACAAGTGGTGTGGCATAGAAATCACTCTCACGTCTCGATCACTGGCACAGTGCTGCCAGTGGTGGCTATATCAGAGTCCAGACGTCGTTCCGACGTCGATGGCTGCTCTTTTTTGTTGTTCTTTTCGTTTCTTCGGATCTTTCCGTGCGCATCGCCCACATCATATTTCGAAGTTCTAATCCTCTTCATGATCAACTGCTCTAGATCTGATGCTACTACATCTCAAATTCCGAGCTAGGGATTCGCCCCGACACGGCCCAAGACTTGTGATTGATCCTTATATTAGTAACTTATATCGGCTGTGCGTATTACAGCCAGCGGGCGGTTAAGTAACGTAGCGTAATATATGATCTAGATATATATAGTTGGTAAACGTAATTGTGAACAACAAAAGTGTACCAATTATGGCGGTTTTTATGCATTATGAGATTTGGGCCTCGTGCGTCTCCAAATTGGTCGGTCGCAGCTCTCCCATTCATGATCAGCCGGCTGTGAAATCCCTGCTAGCGTCCACACCACGAAAAACATGAAAATAGCAGTCAATACATGAAGCAGTGATGGCCCGGGTCGGCGGTCTGTTGCTCGCGATCGAACGGTTGATAGTGGATCCGAAATGGCTTGAGACTAGTACGTGCGTGTTGGTATCGTGGTGCATGCGAAAAAATCAAGTTAACTCACCAAATTCGCACCGTGCATGTCGCCAGGTTGAAGCAAATCAAGATCATTCCTGGTGGCACGGACTTCTGCCCAAAGTGCAGATATATCTTCTCTGAGGAGGTCCATCTGGCTTTGCATACATTCCATGCTGTCCATGACCTGCCTCGTATCACCAATCTTAGCCTGGACCCATTCAACATCTGCAAGCAAAAATTCCAGCCGTTTCTTTTGATTACTGTGTGACCCCTTCACTGCAGACACGTTGATCTCGAGTTTGTGCATGCGTGATTCTAGCTCTATGCGCAGCGCCTGCACCGACTGAAGCTCATCTTCTAGCATAGCACGGAACTCCTGAAGTGAACCTTCGGGGATCATCGATTAGGGATAATATTGCCGACGCGAAAATATGACAAGTAAGCTCACTAGTCATTTGGGAGCCATTTTGCGACACCGTTTGTACGCAGTTCTGAAGCCCGTCCTGCAAATCGCCAACAGACGTCTCAAGATTTTGAACGCAAGCTTCATATATCTTCTAGTGAATGTGAATACGGTCAAGATTTGTGGCCGACACATTCGTCAACTTCTTACCTGGGTGCGTTGTGCCTCTCTGTGATGCTTCTTTTTCTCCTTCTCCAGACGCTCAATGTCTTCTCTCACGACAAGGATGTCATTTTCAATGTTAATTGCTGACAGACTGCACTGGTGACCAAAACGATTTGTCGGGGATGTAATGGTAGCCATGATATTGGCATGTTCATCGAAAGGTTTGGTTCTTATCTTTAACTTTCAATGTTGTGTTCCGTGGCTCTTTGTTTAGCCCACAGACTCGCTCATACAGATGTCACCTGTGCTAGAACGGCTACCTGCTCCCAAGGCCCGGGATTCAAAGGCACTCATATCCACATCTTCAAGCATCTCCGCTGGTACTCCCGGCATGTCCAAGCCACCACCCTCCCCGTATCTCGTCCTTTGAAATCAACTCCCCGGTGAACTCCGCTCACGCAAGCAAGCGATCGAGGCAGGTGAAGCCTCGAGGCAAATTTACCAATTAGGGCACTCACTCACGATCATCGTCCTTTGTTCGACAGGGTACATAAATAGAGCGGATTTGAAGGTAGGTAATATCAGATCCTCCCCCTCTCCACCGCCAACGCGACTTGCCTATAATCAAGATAAAGCTATGCCTCCTCAACGATCACCATCCTCCAAAGGCTCGCCTTCCGACCCTAACGTTCCAACTCGGCGGTCGCGCAACTCCTCCCGACTGGCAGCCTCTGTCACGGTGGGGGTGGCTCACCAGTCCGAGGCTCGAAGAAGTCTGAATGGTGGCTCTCAGTCACCCCGCCCGTCGTTTCATGATCTCGGCGTCCAGGCTTCGCCCGTAGCCGGGGTTGACGATGGGTCCAGAGACCCTCCTCATTCTCGCCTTCGCTTGGAAGTCGAGAATCTTCAACACCGTAAAGTAAGGATTAGATTTGTCACGTATTCGGCATGTCGTACTAACAACTGGAAAAAGGAAGTTCTTGATGGCGAAGTCCGCCTGCTTGAGAAGTCGAAAGAAATCGCGTGCTTGAAAGAGGCTCTCAATGATTTACAAAAGAAGCTCGACACGGTACGTCGGATTGACGCGGAAAGAGGTTCGAAACTAACTTGTACATTCATGACAGGTTGTCGAGGCGCGTGACAATGCCTTTTGCTGCTTGAAGTGTAAGCGCATTACTCAAGAGCCAATAGTGTAAGTAACGACTTGCTCTTCCCCGCTATCGTAACGTTAATAATGTCAATACATGGTAGCATGCAGGAGTGTGCACACGGGTTTTGCGAACCCTGCTTGAGGGATTGGTTCGATCAGCAAATACGCCATTCCCTCGAGCATCTCGATATCGACAAAGATCTAAAGGAGCCTCCTTACGATATGGCCAAGGTGGCAAGGCTCCGCGTCACAAACAATCTCGCCTTCGCTAACTTGAACTGCCCGCGTTGCAAATCTTATGCGTGGCGCAGGCCCAAGGCAACTCCCTTTGTAACTCAGCTCGCTGATACCCTCTCAGATGTCCTGGGTGGTCCAAAGAATGCTGTTGAGAAGGTCCTTGTTGATGCCGACGAAGACATCTGGAAAGTTTTGTTCATTGATTAATCATACGTTGGTAGTACTGTGTACATAGGAAAGTTGACCTGCGTCTGTCGAGCACGGTCGAGCACGCACTGGTTGCTGCAAAAAAGGAAAACCTGTGCTCGCCAGCCTACCTGCTCACCTCAGACCTGTTTCGCCTCCGAAAAACCCTGCCTTGGTGGAAATAGATCGTTGTATGATCATCCATGATCATCGATCATCTCTGTCCAACACGCGTTCACTGCGGGCAAACGAAGGCCTGTGCAAGGAACTTGCCTGTTGCCTGCGACAGATCAAATCCAACTCCGCCATATATATAAGGAGATGATCATGCCATTTAGGGGATCCTCATCCACGTAAAAAGCCTGGTCAGGCCTAAATCAGGCCACAACATTTTGATCATCCCAATAAGCGGACGCGGCGAGGTGTCACGCGTCATGCAGCATTGTTTTGACACGCCATGCCACCCCTTCGGAGCCTAGGCCTCACCTCCACTCACGTTCCGGCGCCGTGCAAGTGTTCTTTCTCGCCAACGCAGCTCACCCTCACCTAGCAGGCCCGGGCCGTATTTCTGGATTAGTAGATTAGTATGCGCTTCGGGTGTCCGCCAATCACCCCTCTCCCTGCCCCGTCCAAAGATGATGACTCAGACATGAATATATATGACGTGAATAGCCTTGCGCCACCAGATCAATGGATTGATCTTCTCTGGTGCGAAGGAGCTGAGGTTGTGCCGCTGAGACACTCAATAAAGTATAATGAAAGATCTTTCAAGATTCAAGATTTGCGCAGGTTTGAGCCACTCCTCCGGGATTCTGACATTTCTTCCCTCCACGCAATGGCTATTTCGAGGAGATCTCCTCCCTCACAATTCCAAAGGGACTCTCATTTAAGATCTTCAAACTTCATTGCTGAGCAATTTCAGCACCCCCGAGAGGGATTGCGACAGGTTTGATGCTTTACATACATCAGCAAGACGTCAGGCTGACGGATCTCTCAGCTGCACAGTTTAGCTTCTTACTCATCAGGTGAGGCAATCGTCTGGGGTTATGGCTCGCAATGACACATTAATTATCTCTTAGTCTCTGCGATCGGCGGGCCCCGGTTCTACGATGGCCATCGCAGAATGTTTTCCAGCGAGGGTGTTCACAAAGGCGTCCCAATTACGCACTCCCTGGGGCAGGGCAGTCTCATAGAGCCGCCTTCAGAATCCGGAACTGGTCGACCTGAATCCCCGGCGTGCCAAAAGCCTTGGACGAACTGGCATTTCATAATGATGGTTTTCACAGTTGTTTCGCTCGGGATGCTGCTGCGTGTTCTGTACACTTCCGACAGCGTCTTCGAAGAGTTCTTGGACGGTCTTGGCTTCGTTACCACACAGTCGAGCCGAATTCAAGAATTAGAAGAAGCAGTACGACAAATCACTTCCCGACTCGACGTTACTGCGCAATCACTCCCGTCGTTCGCAAAAGAAAGTCGAATTCAAGAATTGGAGGCGGTAGTGCAGCAAGTTTCTACGCATCTTGATTCCACAACGGCTACTGCATTGTCACTCATGAACAGCTGCTCAGAGAGACAAGTCAGGCGGACGCACCTGCGTCTTATCAAGGAGCTCGCGGGGGAACAAGACTTTGCCCTCTCCACTGCTGGAGCCAAGGTCATCAGTCAGCTGACCACTACACGATCGCATAGCCCACTGACATGGCTACAATCATCTCGGTCCCGGGCCTTGTATACACCTGACAATGTGCTCGGTGGGAGCATTCGTGCGGGAGATTCAATTGCTGGGATATGCTTGCGCCAGCGGGCCAGCTAGGGATATCACTGCCTCGTCCAGTGGCCATCAGTCATGTAACAATCGACCACATCCCTCAAGAACTTGTCTCCGACATAGAGCAGGCTCCCAAACATGCGGTCCTTTGGGGTCTGGTCGATGGGAAGTCTAACCGCAAAAAGGCTGAAGAGCTGGAAATCACACATCCAACCGAGTTCAGACATCTACTGTCCACTCGCCAGGGTCCTCTAGCTACCGCGGGATACAACTACGTGCCGTTAGCGTATGTCACGTACGACATAACTGTGGAGGACTGGGTACAATCGTTCGCTATTGTTCAGGAAATTGCACAGTTGCAGATGGATTTCGGTGTCGTTGTGTTAGAGGTGTTGGACAATTGGGGAGGAACCTCGACATGCCTCTATCGAGTGCGGATTCATGGTGAATAGTGGTACTGCCAGTGTAAGTTTGCAACTTCGGGATCCAGCACCGTCCGTAGGTAGTATACTAGGATGGTAACGCAGGACATTATCATCTAAGTTTGTATATATGTACACCCCTCAAGGTCTCACTTCACCTAGGTAACCTCTGAATGAGATGACTGCTCCGCGAGGAGGTTGATGATCGGATCCCCGACTCCCACGAAGTGGAGGAGGGTTTGTAATCCGCGCAAACGGCACTACCTCCAAGCAAACGGACCCATGCGAACTTTTTACTAAATAGAGATTATTGTCATCTTTTTTCCGCCCCTTCTCGTCGCCGTGAACACCCCTCTCGGACGAACGACGTACGGGTTCTACAATGTGAGGGTCGTTTTCAATTTACAGCGGCGTGGATTTATTTTGCAATCCAGGGCCAGCTCCAGGACATGGAATATTTTGCGTAGCGAAAGTACGCACACGTGCTACGAAGATAGCTGGTGTGCCATGAGGATTCGGGAGTCGACGGATCAAGGTTGGTTAAAGCTAATATTTGGAGAGTCTGAAGGAGAACAACGTAAAGTCCGTTGGCGGTTGGGGGGTATCGGATGTAGGCTGTCTGAATATTCTTATGAAGTACCGTTCGTGAAATTGGTGTAATCTTGAGCTGTGTATCTGTACCTCTTGTTGTCCCCACTGTTG
>JBBPPC010000259.1:0-25669 GCA_038091775.1 Leccinum olivaceopallidum | reverse complement strand
AAGTGTCATCTCCCTACATGAATAAACGGAACCCACGACGTAAAAGGTGCACCCGACTCGCGCAGCCGCTGCACAGCGTAATGCAACGCCTCTGCCGCTCGCGCACAGTCCGGAACCACACGTTCATTGGCACTCCCGTCACCAAAGAGCCGCGCATAAACGTCCCTCGTCACCCTCGGCGCGTCCGCGTCCCGGATCGCCCACATCGTCGCAATAACACCGCCATATCCCGCGAGCAGCATCCCTGCGGCCAGATGCACCGACTCCTCCGGCAGCTTCTCATCCCCCTGTGCAGTCTGACACGCAGACAGAAACGCGAGGCCGCCGCTGCCCCGCCTCGAAGTGCCAGAGGTCGGGTGCGACAACTTGATGATGTCCGACAGCTTCAGACGCCGCCCGTCCGCGAGGCAGAGCCCACTCGAGAGCGGATCGCGCGGGTCCTGCACGCCGTGGCACGCAAAGTGAACCCAGTCGGCGGTCTTCATTTTCTTGAGCACGTCCTCGACGGTGCCGTGAGACTCCTGGAGGATTACGAAGGGAGAACTAACAGACAGCGCTCTGATGTTCTCAATTTCTTCCTCCACGGACACTAACACACCGAGACCGTCTGTCGGAGGCTGAGGGATGGCGACGAGGCGGATATGGGACGAGGGGGTATTTGGTTCCAAGTCTCTGTGCGTCGACGATCCGAGGGAACTAAGAGTGGGTATGTACGAGGATATGGCGAAATCGGAGAGCTTGGTGCCTGCCACAGTTGCACCATACAGACCAGCGGCGTGTATAGGAAGGGAGGCGAAAGGCCCGGTCGAACACCAAAATATACGGACCATTCCCTCGGGAGAAGAGGGCGGAGTCTGGGAGCATTGCACACATCTGTCAGAAAGATCAGACATCATTAAATAGATGACATACCGAAAATCCGAGGGCGTCCAGAACCGGACGCACAACACTGTTCCAGAGGTACTCTAGAATACTCCGGAGCAGGTCGTCTGCTGTGAACCCCTCGATCTGTTGTGGCTTCACTTTGACTGCCCTGTCTCCCTCATCGTCATCAGTAAACAGCTTCTCGAACAACCGTTGTAAAGCAAAGTCTCCGTCTCCATCTTTTTCATGTGGGACGAGCGCAGTAATATCTGTACGAGAAAGAATGAGCTGATGGTGAGTGAGCGATAGATGCAGCAGGCGCCGTAGCTCCTGGACCTCCCGGTACCGCACACCCGAAAGCGGAACGGAAGTAACGCTCACGCTCTCTTCGTCTGGCACGACAATCCAGGAATGTCACAGACAGCTTCCTCAAACATCAGGATAGACCTGTTAATATCCGCGAGGTCTTCGAGGTGCTCAAAGCGACTCATCAACGAGTTCCCAAGGTTGCTATACAGACTTGGCTTGTCTGGATGGGAATTAGGAGTGAGATGGACTGCCAACTCTTGCGTGGAAATGGCTCTGTCGACATCCGCGAGATCGCCAAGGCGCCCGAAGCGAAGTGTTAACGCGCTCCCAAGGCTGGTCAACACATCCTTCTTTCCGGGATGGCCATCGGGAGCGAGATAGACTGCCTCTTCAAACAGAGAAATGGACTTGTTGATATCTGCTACACCACCGAGGCGCTCAAATCGACGACATAACGAGACCCCGAGACTGGTCAGCCGATTCAGTTTTTCAGGATGGTTATCGGGAGTGAATCGGACTGCTTCCTCAGCGTACGAGATGGATCTGTCAATATCCGTCACGTTACCAAGACACCCGAAGCGACGACACAAAGAACTGAGGTTGATCAAGAGAGCTGGTTTTTCAAGATGATCATTGGCCGTCAGCTGAACTGCTTCCTCGGACACCGAGATTGACTTCTCAATGTCTGCGAGGTCACCGAGATGCTCGAAGCGACGAGATAACGAGGCCCCGAGGTTGTTCAACCAATTTGGCTTTTCGGGATGGTGGTTGGGAGCGAGACATATAGCATGCTCAAATATAGAGATAGCCCTGTTAATGTCTGCGAGATCGCCATTGTGCTCGAAGCGACGAGATAACGAGCTCCCAAAAAAGCTCAACAACGCTGGTTTGTCTGGGTGTTCATCGGCAGTAAGTTTCACGGCGTCCTGCAACATCCAGATTGCCTCGTTGATGTCTATGAGGTCGCCACCTCTCTCAAATCGACGATACAATGAGCTCCCAAGGGTGGCAAGTACTGCTGGCCGACGTGGATCCCCGCCTGGTAAATGCATCAGGATAAGGCGGGCCTCCCGTATGAATTGTTCATCATCCGGATCTATGCTGTCCTCATCAGATATTTCTGCCTCCATCTCCGGGATAGCAGTGGAGATTTCCGCCATTTGTAACGCAAAGCAAGCTGCTCGGTATCCGTGGCTTTCAGCCGGAAAGTGTTCAAAAACTGTCAAGAGTAACTCTTTGGCTTCCATCCTATCAACCTCGTCGCCTCGCCTCTGAGAACATGCCAGTAGGGCGAAACAAAGATCGAGGGCTGTAGTAGCATGGTCTGGGTGATCGCTAGTGCGGAGCAGTAGCGCATCCCGGTACAGGGAAATGGGCACGTCGAGGTCGAGGTAACGATCATTGACTTGAAAATGGATGAACTTTGCATTAGCCAAGTTGAACAACACAGCAGAGCGATTGGGATGGCCAGGTTGGCACATATCCCGGACCTGCTCGTAGCACGCAACGGCTTTGTTGAGATCTGTTTTATCCTGGAGCTGGCGATAACGTAGGAGAGACCGATGTCCCGTGTCTGTGAGTTGTTCTATCTCCCTCATTACGCTCGACTCTGGTGGTTGTTTCCAGAAGGTTAAGACGCGTCTATAATGACATGAACGGTTCGCTCACGTCGAGTTTTGTTACGAATTCACTGAGCGCACAAACTCGTCGGTCGGTATTGATTGCTACTGAAGAGCATGGTGGAAAAAATATTGTCCCTCTGGGTCAAGAATCTAACAGCTACAAGGGGAGGTCAAAGACAGAGCAGGACAATAACATAGGTGAACTCACGCCGGTGGTGCCCATCCCGATCAAGCAGGTCTCCTACAGTAGTTTTGAATTGGCGAAGTAATTCTCCGTTCCCTAGCCTTGGTCCCAACTCGAAGGACGCGTAAACTCTGAACGAAATTGCAGACGATGGCTCCGACGGCCTTATCATCGAAGGATGCTAAGAAGACACGACGACAACATGTAAATAAGTGACTCACAGGAGGATCTCTTGGTCCCATTTCATCACGTCCTCGCTTACTACTGATGCGGGCTTGTTCGAAGTCTCCGTGGTCCTTCCATCGATCTCGACAATAAGACAGAAGTTTGCCGGCATGCGACGGAGGCAAGAAACAATGTCTGTAACGCAGATTTCTGTACAGTGACTCTGTCAGACGTGTCTCCACTTTGCCCGATAGGCGTGCCCACCTACGCGTTATGAACTCATGTTCGTGCTCAGTTTTTGCGGCAGACGAGCACGTTTTCGAGTCATCTGAACTCTCTCCCTTAGTCCAGCCTGAGGTTGATCCATCTGTGAAGCAGAGATTAAAGTTCTGAGATCGCATACACAGGATCATGCAACGTTGCATTGCACATGTTTGATCCAGTAGGGAACATCCTGGTAGAACCTTGAAGCATGTTACTTATGTAAGCAGCCCTGGGTTCGAAACCTTCATGAATTCGGCTATATGCATTCGCGCTTCCCACGGTTAGCGTTTCTATATTCTACCTTGAATGCACACATGTACAGTACACCTTCAATGATTCGGGGAACTCAAGCACTTCAGGCGACTTCAGGCGACAGGGCTGTGGTATGATGCATGAGTATGATCCACATAGTCTGCTCCGATTGGGACGCTAATCTGACGGAGTTCGCACCCGTAGGCGTATCTGGACCTGTAGAATGCGTTACGACCAAATTGGCGCATAGCGCATATGTACACAAAAAGACACTTGCCTTGGGGCAAAAATTGGTTGAACAAAGAGACTATCTCTGTCCTAGACTACACGACCATCATTGTCTCAGTCGATGTCCGAATTTCGGAACAAGGAAACGCGGCGCATCATCATGTTTGGAGCATGATCGTCGCCGTGCATAAAGTGGATGTCGCACCGTTTGACTCGTATTGATTGGCAATGTCCACAATGCCAGCAAGTGCTTCCCCAGCAAGCTCCCAAAGGTCGGCTTTTGCATCTAGTTACAGTGTCATTACAGTGTCCTCAAACATCCCAAATACGCATGTACTCACGGACAACGAATCATCAATGAGGATGACCGTCTTGACCTCGCTACGTCACAGATCAATAAAGCGAAAATGAACCCATCAACGAGATAAACGCACGCTAATTTTCTCAGACCGGCCTCTCTGTCCACGGTGATGATTCTGTCCGCGGCGACGATCTTGTCTCTGGAGACGGTTCTGTCTGCTGCAATGGTGGGGTGGTCCTGTCTCCAGTGAATGTTTTATCTGTGGCGATGGTCCTGTCTGCGGCGACGTGTCTGTGGCGACGGTTCTATCTGCAGGAATAGTCCTGTCTGCGACGATGGTTCTGTCTGAGGGGACAGTCCTGTCGGCGGGAATCGGTCTGTCGGCGGGAATGGACCTGTCTGCGACGATGGACCTGTCTTCAGCATCAACATCGTCACGGATGTATCGGGGTATGTCTCTCGATGAGGTCCATGTTGGACAGCTCCGCCTCATACTCGCGGAGCCTCGACCTGCTCGTCTGTGGTTTCAGCAGGCGCTGCTTCTGATCAAGAACGAACGTGCTAGAATGAGTAACGAGGCTGTCCGAGTCAAGGACAGGGAAGCCCCAGCGGAGCTGCGAAGCGCAGACAAGCACTTCTGTCGTATCCAGAGTCAGCTCGAGCCCTTCGGAGGACACATGAGGTACACACAGTGTGCTCTATACCACCATATCCGATCACGGCCCCATCGAGCTGATGGCTCGCCTTGCCAATGTCTGCCGATCCAGAGTGGTTGAGCTCGTCGGATTCGTGAACGCAGACACTGACAACTCACGCAGACTGCCCTCTAAAAGGGCGCGGGCAATGTATACAGGGTATCCATTGCGGTCTTCACAGAAAGGAACGGCGCTGTCTGGGACATCGTTACCTTCTGGACAATGGACATCAGTCGGAAATCACAGGATAGCACAAAATCGAACGTACCCAAACCAAAGGGAGCGACGAGCCGAATCTTCTGAATTGTTCAGTGCTTCTACGAGCATCTTCGAACCGATCCTCCTTTTGGATCAAAGAGCGGGCCTCTACGAAGCCAGGGGTGATGAGCCTGTTGCCAATTTCGGAGATCGCCCTCGCCCTCTGCTCGGTCACGACCGACCGACCGCAGTACTCGGCTGGCGGGAAGAGGAATGACCTGGTTGCAGTATAACTGATTTGCGGGAGACAGACATGACGGTGATGAAGATAGAAGTTGAAGTAGTACGATCTGGGTGAGTAATTCAACTGACGAACTGACCAACATACCGTTGGCATTTTATACCTCAGTCGCTACCTGCTGAGGAGAACCAAAATACCCATATGCCTGAGCCCAAAGCGGTGATCACGCTGGATGATTGATGAGTCCTGGGCGCCGGGCGATCTCCGATTACAACCGTGGAAATTGATCCACGGGACGTCCCTTTCGACGGTAGCCTTGCACCAATCGGAATGAGTGCTTGCTCGCTCTGGTCAGGTTCCCCCCTTGCGGTGATGTTAACAAGGTGCGGTACTGAACCTGACCCGACTTTGCACACACGCACCATTATTCTTTTTCAAGGAACTGAGGTATATGTGGTAGAAATTCAGATCAAATTCTCCCATGGGACCTGAGAAGACCTTTTACTCTCCAACGATGGCTTATTCAGTTCGAACAAAGGATAGCCTATGTCCAGGGGTTCATTGCGATGCTAGCGAGGTACTGAGCAGATTATTTATGCATGAACATAATCATACAAGGCATTGCAATCCCCGGGTATACCCATTATACGACAGTCGTGAGCAAGAATTAGGTGCTAAGAAAAGAGAGAAAAGGTGACATATAATTCACATGGATAAAGGGTTTCTGTCAGAAGAATCCAAGGACCTACAGTGCAATGTACAGTTTGACATGCTTGGTGAAGAAACCCCAACACTGGCGATGGGTGGACGAGGTGCTCAGTGTCAAGTACGACGGTGACACAAGGGGAAGACAGTGATTTTTGAAGTCCGACGCAGCAAACTCCGCAATGAGTTACAACTTGAAATTAGCGGCGAGTTCTAAGTACATGGTCTGTCTGCTAGAACGAATAATCTTCCAGGTCAGAATGTCCCTGATCTGACTCATACATGGCTGCTATCAGATCATCTGAGCCTGAGCAGTCCGAGCGGTTGGAATCCTCGGACTCGGAGCCAGAATCAAGATCTGGGTCATCATTACCGTCTTCGCCAGCCTCATCAGACGCATTGGTATAAGACACCCCAACGCCAACATCCGGCACAGTGGTAGAGTCCTGTAACGCCCTATTAGCTAGCAATTCTTGAGATACAGCAAAGGACCTACGTCACGCTGGTCAATTGGATGAATATACGAGTTTATTTCCGAAGGTCTCTTGGTATGAGCATACGAATGTCCAATACTAAGGCCCCAATGGTATCGCATGATCATGTCACGATCCACGAACCTTGTTCAGACCATTAGTTGGGTTGGTATGCGGAAAACAAATAATAGCAACATCCATACCTGTTGATATAATAATATTTCCAATCGTCCGCATCGCCAGCAAGCTGAGATGCGGCGATGCGATCAGGATGTAACCGTCCATCTGCAAACACTGGCACAAGATGGCAGCTTCGAAGAACGTCCGCTGGATCGACAAATCCAAAAGCATTTGTCGAGTGCATTGGCACGAATCTTATCCTGTCAAGGATATATTGTTCCCAGCCCATGGCTGCGGGTGATTCTGGAGCTTCGAACCATCGTACCCATAGGAAATCCAGTCGTCTTGATTGATAATCCCGGGATCCCGGGCCAATGAATATAACGTTTGCATGATATATGCCCAGCACGCGGGCATAAATAAACGGATGGTGTTCTGAGCCTGGAGCAGGCTCGCCGGCTAACAACATTATATCACATTGATCAGTGGAAGGGCTTATGGTGTCCGTCTCACGACGGAGGTCATAGGTCGTATAATTGACGCGGCATATGGCATGACGATACATGCGGTTCGCTTTGAAAACGACTTGGTTCAAAGCCAAGAGGCTATCATCCGCCATAGTCGAAGAATTCCATTCCCCCTCGGGCCGCGTTTCGGAGGCTTGGTGAATCTCGTGCATTCGGGGCAAAAGGTGTGCTTTAAGTTTTCCCACAAAATCCTAAATGAATCGCGTCAGATCAGCCTTTAGTATTAGTAGATGTGAATCCACCTTTGCAGCCAGGTCATCAGAATTCTTTCCCACAAAAGACAGTATGTCCTCTGGACTATTCTGCGATTGACCGATGACATGATGTTGTTCGGGTGTATTCGGAGTTGGATCGTCTGCTCTCAGTGCTTCTCTTTGCAAGCGGATGCGGCGGATGCGGGTCTGGCGTCGTTCAATGGAAGCAAGTTGGGGGATGAATGCCCTACGACTGGTTCTCGCGAACCGCGCTTTGCTGGTACGATGCTCAAGCTCGCCCTGGCGTGCAACAGGAGTGTAAGTAACAACGGAGAGAGAACTCGAATTTGACAGTACATACAGGCTGAGTTGAGTAAGAATCCGTGGTTCCGTAGCGCCTAATCTGGGCGGCATAATCTCCGAGGGCATGAAGTTTATATGTTTGAAGATTAAGCACCTTCTGCTGGCGACCTGTTGTAGATAAGGAGCTTCCATTCTGTGCCAGCGGAGCATCTCCACGCTTGGAACTATCACGTGCCTGGCGTCTTCGGCGTCCCTCTGCTTCACGACGAAGCTCCTTCGTTGAGAACGCAGGGCACGTCACCGCAACGAATTTACGAAGTTTATCACCCAGAGATTGTGTGACAGCATCCAGAATCTGAAGTGTTTCATCCGTGTGTATCCGCAACTTCGCTAACCCGTGCCAATACGCAAGGATAAATAGAAGTTCCTGAACCTGGCGGTTGTATGGCTCAGGAAGAAGACTGACAAAGACAGGGATGGCACACTTCATAGCATTAGAAGATAGTAAACAAAAGTAACGGCTGCCCGTAGTGCTCACCTGCAATAAGTCTTCAAAGTCACGGGCTGTCATTCTCTTCAACTCAGATACATTGCGCCTAAAACGCCTGATCGTAGCACGCCCGAAAGCGGGGATTTGACGGTATCTGGTTTACGGTGAGCAATATATTGAGAATGCTACTAGTGTCCTACCGCCGGTCAAGCTCTGCAAGCTTGTCTCCTTTCAAGCTATCCAGGATTCTCAGTAAGTGAATAAATACCGCTTTCCACACGCCAAGCTCAAATTCGTGTAAAAGATCGACAACGAGCATTGAGAAAAAGTCAAATCCGAGGTGACGAAGCCTCTCAGAAAAGGCATTCTGAATAAAGGGAGTAGCGTGAGTGGTGGAAGTGGTACAGAACGAGCAGTGACCTTAGTCGGAACCATGGATTCTTCCTTGAGAAGAGCTTCGACCTGTGGAGTGTCGACGACATAATATTGTTCGTAGATTAGGCGTCGCGCGGCAGAAATCTTATCGCGTCTGCCCTGAGAGTCCTCGCGGGCCAGGATTCGTCGTTGAAGCATATCTTTCCCGGTTGCTAGATACCCTATCCTGTCTTTCGGAATGGTACAACGCGGGCACGGACAAGCCCCAAGGTTGCGTATATTTGCTATCAACACCCTAATCAAAGTAGGTCAGTAATTCCTTGTAGGCACCGTGACTAACAACGCACTTTTCGGGGTAATCTGCAGAATAAGTGAAGACTCGAGGGAAAAGCCGCCGCTCAACACCATCAACGCATTTCACAGCAATACCATTTTCATAAGCATGAACAAACTCGTCATCCAGAATCTCTGTCCACTGAGCGTGGAAGTATTCCCTGTGACAATGCGTGAAAAATGAGTTGCTGGGGAGCTTGTCTCCGGCATGGTCAAGTGCAAAGTCTTTGAAGTCGTCCGGCAGCTGTCAAGATCAGGGCTCAACGCAGTGCATCCTGGTGAAGTATAGCCACTCACAGTTTGGAAATACGCAACATGGTTGCATAGATGGGCAGAGGGCTTGCCTCTCTCGTACTTAGAGTTATTTCCAAAAAACACGTACAACGGCCACAGCTTCGCATCGCCGAATGACGTCAACTGCGTCGCATCCGACCAGAACATGAGTGCAACGATTCGTCTGGGTAAGTGGCATCCGGGCGCAGTTTCCACTTGCTGGAGCTGATTATGTGCTTCGAGGAAGGCCTGAGACGTAAATAGTTCGCCGTGTACTCCAATATCTCGAGTTTGATGTGGAGGGTGCCAGCGCAGTTCGTACGGTTCGTAATAAAAGCGGTGGTGGTCCGTAGAATTCAGGATCTTCTCCCGCATGACCGATATCAACGAACGGCAGTATAATGAACTTGAGAAACTTTTTGGTCCTGGATCGGCACAGCGTCGCGGGAATGGAACGGAAATGGTCACAACCTTCTTTCTCCACCCAGCATCGTTGTCCGTCCACTCGGCGCGGGGAAAGTTAGCCGTAGAGCCTTCACTTGGGTTGGCGGAATGAATAGTCTGAGAGCTGGCATTACCAAATGCCGCAATATTTCCCAATTCGCGATCGACGACCGTCCAATTGGTGTTGCGAACATCATCGGGCTGGAATTCTGAGCTCCCAACGATATCAAGGAGGCTTTTGAAGTCTCGTCTCGACTTCGTTCCGCCTTGGGTCCAGTACCAATCTCCGAGGCGAAAAGAGCTCTCGTTCGGGTAGGGGTCAAAGAAATTTTTTGAGCTAGCAGCGTGGGGAGTTTCCGAGTCACAAGCAATGGCTGAGGTTTGACTCCGGCAGCGTAGTGACGCGGTATCCTCAGGATCGTGTACAGGTATTGTTTTGCTGTTGTACAGTCGGAACAAACCAAACGAATTCCGCTGAGTCTTGAACGTGTGACGGACTTGGGGCTGAGCACATTCCTGCTGTACCGACAACTCTGGACGAGCCGGCGAAACAGGTGTAATTGGTGGAGGGGCGAGTGGCGTTGGTGGTGCGGGAGTGATGACCTGAAGAACCTCGGGAGGAGGGAGAGGAAGAGGGAACTCGGGTAGCGTGTCCCTGAATCGCTGGGGAAGTTGCCTATTCAGTCGACGGGCCCTCCGCACTGACAGAGGGAACGAATCATCCGCCTGTGAGATATCTTGACAGGTCGGAGCTCGGTGTCCTTCATTTTGAGCAACCTGGGCAAGAGCCTGGATTAGATTTACCGTGAAATAAAAGTGGGAAAGGAAATGTACCGCCGGCGCGACATGATCATTAGTTCCTGCAACGCTTCCTACGGGGTCAACAGTGGCGGACTGAGCACCTTCTAAGTTGAAGCTGTGAACTTGCACAGACGTAGCATTCGAATCGACACTGGCAGGCCCAGGACAGGATTCCGAGTCGGAAGCAGGAACTTGAACACGACGCTTCTTTCGAACGGTTTCTTGTACACGTGCCAGCACATCGGACAGCCGTTTCCTGCCCGCTTGACACCCTTTGGAGTGTTTCGTATAGGAAGACGATTGAGTAAAAGAACGACCACAGACACAAAGTAGTGCTGACATGTTTCTGAAATCTGGCTATTCAAACCGAATTGAGTCACGAAACTAGCACAGCAGTCTCGTGACCAAACGTTTTTAAAAGTCTCATTCATGACTTTGCCACTCCGAACCTGCCGCAGTGACTGTTCAATTTGAGTAAACTTGAAGGCATAGTACTATATTACATTCAACTGTGAACACGCCCAACAAGCAACAGGCAGCAGAGTCATATGTAGAGTCATAACGGTGCCACCGGTTGAAATCAGCTAACGAACGATGAGATCGTAACTTCGTTGTCAAATCTAGACTCACTCTCGCTTAGCTTCGTGAGGATCATGATCATGTTGGTATGCACGTGAAGGTTCCCATTCTGAACGGTCTTCATTAATTTTCTGACGAGTTTCTTCTGCTATTTATCGAGTTGCGTGACCTCTGATGGTATAACGTATGCTATGATCAATTCCGGTTAGAAATAAATTCACTCGTTCCCAGAATGAAAGCTAGTACTTGACTCCCAGGATCCGTGTCATTGTTTTGTTTGTCGACAAGATTGCTCACCTTGAGATTCGTGCGGAGCAAGGCGCTAGCGACATTTGCTTGAACGCGTGTTCTGAAACGTGGATTCAAACCAGGAAATACAAGAAGAACACGAAGCCTACATTGCTCGATGGGATTGTGCAGGGCAAAACCATATTTCAACAGCAAGAGGGCCGATTATCCCACCACACTTCCTCGCCAGTTCGCAGATCCTAGGCGATATCTTCATTCAATGAAGCATTCGAGCACTGGTTCACGTCATCAGTCCGGTCAAGGAGCCCGGCGCGGACCACCTCATTTCGACTCAGCACCTGCACACCTGACAACGGTGACATGATTTCTTCTCTCTCGATATGCTCCAGCAGGGCTTCCAGATCCGCCGGTGCCGTCAGCAGCCTGAGCGCGGGAGTCGAAGTCAGGAAGCGCAGTACTAGCCACAGGTGTGGGTTGTCCGGGCCATACTTGCTCAATGCCACAATGACCTGCGCCGATAGCGGAGACCCTGACCCTGCGGACGAACTCTCCGCCACCCTCGACATTGTGTTCCACCATACGAAACCGTAGCACGTCTTCGTACATGCCCAATCTTTCCCACAGGAGAATTAGTCCGGGTGTATATTGGTGACTAGAGCAAAGCACTAACGCGTGCGTGAGGATGGTGGCGGGAGTAACGACGATGGCATCGTGGTAGTCGTTGTCGTCATACGGAAGATGGGTCGAATAGAGCAGTCGGAAGGCCTTCTGGTGTTCACACGGGGTGTGTTGGTTCCCCTCGACACCCTCGTCGAGGTGGAGCTTCAGAAGCGTATTCCACACCGCAGCCCGGTCCCGTTCTTCTGCTTCTTCGTTCTCGCCTGCACCAATAGCGATGGCGTTGGACTCCGAACCACCAGCACTATCCAGCCTATCTGTCCCATCGCTGTTGTGCCCCCGTCTCGAGAAACGTAGTGAAACATGCGGGATGGTCCACGAAATGGGCAAAGAAGAGCGTCGGCGAACGTCGTCTGGGCGGAGTCTGCGTTCCCGGGGCGCTCGCAGATCTTGCATGGGGCACGAGTGACTGTGTGCTAGGTGCTCCAGCTAAAGCAGTCGCCAGATCCCCTTCTGCTTCTTTTTCCTTCACCTTTTTCCCTGCTCCGTCGCTACCCGTCAACGTAGGGGGTACTGCAAGCGCTCTTAAGAGCGCGAGGAAGGCCATATACGAGGATGCCGATGTTCCCTGTGCAGAGGCCTGAGGACTCCCAGAAGGTGGGAGAGATCCAGAAATAGTACACAGATCGATGAGCAGCTGCGTGGTTTTCATTCGGGAGGTTCGCCAGTAACGCACGGCAATAACGAGCGAGATTTGATTCCCCCCGATGGTTTGGAACACGGATCAATTGTCGCCCGCGGAAAGAATACGAGATGCAAAACTTACACCGGCCCCGCCCATTTCTCTGAGATACCTAACTGCTTCCAGAAGTCCATTGTCTATCATCCCCTTGTCTCCTTTCTTCGTCACCTTGATGTCACCGCTTCCAGAACCAATGTCTTCCACGACGACCCTCAGATAATCCTCGTGTCTGCCCCATCGCTTCGCAAGGTATGCCGCCTGCTCAAAGAACCCTGCTTGTCGACACACGCGAATCGCGGTGTCGAAATCAAACGGAGGTCCCTGGCTCGTTCCCTCACCAGGGACGGCTTTGCCATCGAACGTGGCGGTTCCGACGATCCTTCCCTCGCTGCGAACAAACGCATCCTCTTTGGCGTACGTGTTGAGGAGGGTCGTATGTTCTGCATTCGCCAGTGTGTATGCAGTTCTTGCAAGTAGAGCATCAACAGCGGGGTTAGATTTGCTATGAGGAACTGTAGTTAGAAGTCAATATCATATGCGGCTGATTTAGTGAGGAAGCAAAGAGATGTGGGCATGATAATACCTTTCGCACAATATAACTGCCCTGGACGGCGCCGATCGTCTGTAAATACTCCTTCATCGCGCCTTCGTAGTCGCCCTTTTCGTACAGATAATCGCCGTGATGCCGCTGCACGTCTGTTGTGTCCCGGTGCTGTGTGTGCGCAAACGATAGTGCGAGGGTATAAATGTGTTTCTCGTACAGCAGCGCGAGCTTGGTGCTGGTCGGCTTCTCGGCCAAATGCGTCACCTGCATGTATCGTTCAGTCAAGGTGAGGGGTTGAAAAGACACGCCGTTCCATCGTTACTCAGGACGTAAACAGACCCCCAAGCGGACAGGACGGTTGATCCCCCTCGACACCCTCGTCGAGGTAGAGCTCCAGAAACGTATTCCACACCGCAGCCTGGTCCCGTTCTTCTGCTTCTTCGTCTTCGCCTGCACCGATAGCGATAGCATCAGACTCCAAACCGCCAGCATTATCCAACATCTTTCCCCATCGCCGTTCAAGTTGTGCCACCGTCTCGAGAAACGCAGTGAAACATGCGAGATGGTCCACGAAATGGGCAAAAAAGAGCGTCGGAGAACGTCGTCCGGGCGGCGTCTGCGTTCCCGGGGCGCTCGCATATTTGCGTGGTTTCGTTCGGGAGGTTGTCCAGTAGCGCTCGGCAATAACGAGCGAGATTTGATTCCCCCTGATGGTCTGGAATACGAATCAATCGTCGCCCACGGAAATAATACGAGACGTAAAACTTACACCGGCCCCGCCCACTTCTCTGAGATACCTAGTAATCGCAAGGTACGCCTGCTCAAAGAACCCCGTGTGTGAACACACGCGAATCGCGGTGTCAAGATCAAACGGAGGTAGGTCCCCGGCTCGTTCCCTTACCAGGGACGGCTTTGCCATCGAACGTGGCGGTTCCGACGATCCTTCCCTCGCTGCGAACAAACGCATCCACTTTGGCGACGTCACCCACCTTGGCGTACGTGTTGAGGAGGAGGGTCGTATGTTCTGCATTCGTCAGTTTGTATGCAGTTCTTGCAAGTAGAGCATCAACAGCGGGGTTAGATTTGCCGTGAGGAACTGTAGTTAGAAGTCAATATATGCGGCTGATTTAGTGAGGGAGCAAAGAGATGAGGAGGATATGACAATACCTTTCGCACGGCACCGATCGTCTGCAAATACTCTTTCATCGTACCTTCGTAGTCGCCCTTTTCGTACAGATAATCGCCGTGGTGCCGAAGTACGTCTGTCGTGTCCAGATGTTGTGTGTGCGCAAACGATAGTGCGAGGGTATTGAAAGATGCTTCTCGTAAAGCAACACAAGCTTGGTGCTGGTCGGCTTCTCGGCTAAACGCGTCACCTGCATGTATCATTCAGTCAGAAGAGGGCTACATGCGGTTGAAAAGATACGGACCGCTCCATCGTTACACAGAACGTAGACAGATCCCAAAGCGGACATACTGCGTTCAAATACCCCGACATATGCAACCATCTTGTTGATGAGGACGACACGTGCAGCGTCTGGGTCAAGGACCCCGTTTGCAGAATTTGACGAAACCACATTTAACAATGAAGCAGTACCGGCAGTCATCTTCCGTTGCTGTGGGCCAGGAACCTTTGCTGTAGTGCTCGAGGGAAGCATCGCGGAGGCAGGCGTCGACGCGGAGAGAGCCGCGACTACGTAGTTCAGATGAATGTACAAAGACGACTTGCGCCCTTGGTGTGACAATTAGATCTTGATATATGCACGAGAGATGGGGTCGCACTAACCTTCGTAACTAACCACACCCAACCTGCCACCGCTGCCCACACCGACCAATGCCTCTTCTCAAGATCGGAACATAAGTAGAAGAAGTGGTAATGATACGAGGTCAGCGCTGGAGGGGAATTTGCTGTCGGAGCAGAGGTCAGATAGATTCGGGACAGAAGGGGATGAGAACGGGTCCACCGAGACCGATGGCAGTGGTGCAGCGGTAAAAGCCAAAAAAGTGACTGGGCTCGGTGGTAATTTCGTGAATAATGCGAGGTTTGGGAATGGAGGCAGATGAAAATGACAGAGATTGGTCCAGATGTCGATACAGAAGAACTGTACCATCTGCGAGGCCGATGGAGAGGAACGAAAGGGAAGAACCTATGATATATAGTGAGCTTACTCGGGACATGGAACACAAAGAGAACATACAGGGTGGTTCAGGTTTTTGCCGGTTGGCGGTACTTTGGCAGTGCGGAGGAGCATGAGCCCACCCGTCCTCTTGTCCATCTTTCCAAGATCCCGTATTTTCAAAACGGAGGAGCGTATGTTATAAATCCGCCTGGTGTGCCGTCAGCAACACGGGGGTCGACCGTCAGGAAGTGCAGCACAAGCCGGTACAGGTGGGAGTTGTCCTGGCGGCCGTATTTGCGCAACGCCACAATGACCTGCGCCGAATGGTGAAGAAACCTGCAGACAAACTCTCCGCCGCCCTCGACGTCGCTATATTTTTGCTCCTCCATCCAAAACTCGGGAAATACCGACGGTGTCGGCTTAAACCTTGTGGAAGGAGCAAATTGTGACTTGAATGAGAAGTAATCGCCACGACTCACGGTCTTGAAATGTTGAGATGCTTCGCAATCTAATCATAGGAGAAGAAAAATGGAAAAATGAACTTCAATTCGCGAGCCATGAGGATATGGTTCTGGTTACCTACAGCCAAACAACGATATTGCCAATAGAACCTGTGGAGGACCGCGGACGTGGTTACCATAATCACTGGCACAGGTGTGTTTGCTCGTGCCGCTCAATCTATGTGCGTCTCCTCAGCCTTCTCACCAAGGTACACCTGCGCACCGGACTCACCTCTCGAACGACCCTCCAAAACCCCTCCATCCTCGCCACCGGCCCATTGGCCGTACTGGCTGTGGAACTATTCCGCCCATTGTGCCCCATTTGCGTGGCACCATTGGCGGTGCCGTCTGCAGCTGCAGCAACGTTCGTATGCTGGTGGGCTCAGACTGCGGTTTCGGGAGACCGCCGAAAGTGAAACCGAGTCTGAGCTCATTGTCGCAGCGAGTAGCGTTTGTGACGACCCCATCAGACTGAGAAGCAGGAATGATGATCGGATCTGGAGATGGCGGTGGGGCTTCTTCGTCTGTAGGTCGTTCGTCCTCTCTGAGTGGTCTGTGGTCTGGGAAAGAATATAGATAGATTTCTGGAGTGGAGACGCGAATGGCGTCTCGTGTGACCAGGGGGAATGCACGCGTCGACGTCGGTCACGTGAACCTCTGGAGTGGTGATAGAAGGGAATACATGCAGTGGAACGTGGATGGGAAAAGAAGAGGAGAGTTGGGAAGTAATCGAAGGGACAAACGGTCCTGAGGAGATTGATCGGGTGCGAGAGTGGGAAGCAGCGTTGAACGACGTGCGGAAAGGAGAAGTCGGAGGAGTGTTGAGACTGGCGAGCGGTGGAAGTGCGTTGCGCGTCGGAAGAGCTGAAGCAGGGAAAGGAAGTGAGTGGGGAGCCGAATGAACGCGACTCCTTGGAGAAAAGTCATCGGATCTTCACAACTAGTTGAACCAGCGTGTCGGTTTGACCGAGAAAAAATATGAAGTACCGTCAGTTTACAATCTCATTGACCACATTCTATTCAACTCACAGCAACTTTGCCTAAAATAAGGAACGACGGTCTTCCTGCCTATCAGTTTACAGTCTCGTTGAACTCAGAGTCAACCTTCGCAAAGGAGCACAGTCACTGAGTCACATGATCAAGACGACGTTAGTAAGCATTCTGAGTCCTCGCTTCCGAGTCGTTGTACCGTACTACGTGCCATCTCTTCAGTAATCAAGACTACTCTCTCGCAAGGGGAGAAAGAGAATCTAGCGTCTGAGATGTCTCAATATGATTGGTTGGGGGTCATTCTAACCTTTGGTCGAGTGCTGATGTTTTTGCATAGATTGCTTACAAGTCTTGTTGTTATACATGAACCTTCCACCGGGCCGACGCCGACAAATCTGGTCATCCACTCTTCGAGGTGAAAGATTTTTAGTTGCTTGACACGGTATGACCTGTACCTCCAAGCGTTTTCGCTGTACGAGGACTCGATTTCGGAGAGCCGAGCACAGTTGGCTGCGATCACGTTGATCACCAATGCTGCGTTGCATGGGGCCAAGTTGTTGAAGAAGCCGCATCAGGCGACGGCAATGCATGCTGCAAGTCATTTGTGGTGGCAGGAAGCGGCGGTGGAAGTGGAAGGAGAGGGAGGGAAGGGAACTGGAAGAGAAGGAGGCGGGGAGGATGGGGAAGGTGCCAAGGCGGTGAGTATCGCTCTGCGCTGCCGATCGTGACTGACTGGTTATCGACAGCAGAACAGCAAACGAGTGCTGGAATGTTTGCAAAAGTCGTTGCGGATCGCCCATTCGGCGACGGAGGAGATCGTCACTGTTCAGATATACTGTGACGCGCTCGATCAATATCTGTATTACTTTGATCGCGGGGCACTTTCTGTGCGTATCTCTTTACTCTACACGCACTTCATGCACTTCCTGACATTGTCACAGATTACTCCAAATTCCATCGTCTCGCTCGTAAAGGTCATCACGTCCTCGATCGACACCATCACCTCTCTGTTGTCTTCCGCTGCGTACCTGCACCCGTCGCAACGAATCGGAAGGGTGGCGTCCCCAGACACGATCCAGCGACATTTCCGGAACACACTCAAGTATATTCTTTCGAAGAAGACGTCGGAGAATCCGGGGAGGGATGACGAGGTAGAACTTGAAGTCGTTGGGACGTTTTTGAAGATGGGGATCGCGCGGTAGTGGGTACATATATCGATCTGTCGATACCGTTTTTTTTGTCGTCATTTTAGCCAAGGCCCTTTTGTTGAACTGATTGATGTCTTAGGGCTACGAGGAACTCCTTACTTACCAGGTTTTACAGTAAAATACCCATGCGTGCGTGAGGTCATACGGAAGATGGAACGAATAGAGCAGTCAGAGGGCTTTCTGGTATTCGCATGGGGTATATTGGTTTCTCTCGATACCCTCATCAAGGTAGAGCTCCAGAAGCGTATTCCAGACTGCAGCCTAGTCCCGTTTTGCTTCGTTCCCGCCTGCGCCAACAGTGATGTTGTCAGATTCTGAACCACTAACACCATACAGCTGTCCCCATCACCGTTGTGCCACCGTCTCGAGAAACGTAGTGAAACATATGGGATATCCCGCGAAGAAGGTGGTCGTCTGAGCGGCATTTGCATTCCCGGGGGGCTCGCAAATTTTGCGCGGGGTGCAAGTAATGTGCTACTAGGGTGCTCCGGCTAATGCAGTCGCTAGATCCTCTACTTCTTCCTCTACTTTCTTCCCTGTTCCATCGCTGCCCATCAACGTAGGGGGTACTGCGAGTGCTCTTGAGAACGCAAGGAAGGATATACGTGACTGTTTGTAAGCCGCGGCTTACACTGTTCCCTGTGAGGAGGCCTAAGGACTCCCGAAAGGTGGGAGATTCGGAAACGGTACACAGATCGATCGATTTGTTGAGCAGCGCACGGAGATATCGAGCAAGATTTAATTCCCGTCTGGAATACCGATCAATCGTCACCCGAGGAAAGAATACGGAACGCAAAACTTACACTGGCCCCGCTCAGTCCCTATCGAAGGAACGAGTCAGGAACCTCCGTTTGATCTCGACACCGCGATTCAGGTGTGCGACAATCGGAGTTATTTTCGGAGCAGGCGGCGTAGCTTACGAAGGTATAGACACGAGTGTTATCTGAGGGTTGACATTGGTTCTGGAAGCAGCGACGTCAAGGTGACAGAGACAAGGGGTAAATAGAAGGTTCTATGCACTCAGGTCACATCTCAGAGAAGTCGCCGTTTCCATCGAACGTGGCGGTTCCGACGATCCTCCTCTCGTTGCAAATAAATGCATCCACTTCGGCGATGTCACCTATTGGCGTAGGTGTCGAGGACTGTTCTGCGTTCGCTAGCCCGTGTTTTGCAGTGAAGAGCATCAACAGCGGGGCCAGATTGGCCGTGAGGAACTGTGCCGAAGTCAGAAGTCAATATACATATGCAGCTGGTTGAGTAAGGGAGCAAGAGATGAGGACACGATAATACCTTTTTAAAATTTACTGCCCTGGATAGCGACGATGGTCTGGAATGCTCGTGCGCAAATGATGGTGGGAGTACTGTTTCTCGTACTGCGGTGCGACTTGGTGCTGCTCGGTTTCTCCGCCAAATACGTTACCTGCATGCATCCGAGTCATCGCTCAGTGGAGGCGAGGATATATGCGGTTGAAAACACACGGACCACTCCATCGTTATGTAGTCAGACCCTCAAGCAGCCACGACATCTCGGACGACATTGTGTTCGAACACATATGCAACCGTCCTTTTCTGCAGTGAAAGGTCTATTAAAGGATATTGAAGGTATCCATGTAACCATGACTAAAATTCTTACTTTGCGTTTTTCGTCCTAGATAATTGTACAGGGCGGGGTCAGATAACAAAAAGAGAGCCCATGCGATAGGAAATCAAAAGGAGAGACCACTTACCCCATCCAGTAAATCAAAATAGCCACTCTTTAAACCCTTCTTCTTGAACGCATACATAAGAGGTGCCATATCCGGGCTGTAACTTGTCGCATAGCCTGGTTCTGTCATTGTTTCATACAATACAGGTGCAGCATGGGAAACAAACTCCTCCGCTACACGTAGCAGGGCGCCTGTGTCGGAACTCGAGACTGTAACAAGTGACAAACGGTTATTGCAAAAAACATTCGGTTCGACTGAAGCCGAGAATAGTTTCAAAACATCAGATGTGTGCGCTGTTGGGGGAATGGAATACATGCCTTCAGTGAAGCACCCCTTGGTTGCAAGCAGACGAAGCACACGAGATAGCTTTCCCTTATCCAGATTGACCACTTTTGCAAGCTCATCCACATGCAGACCGTTTGGATACTTCTCGAGCGCATCCGCAACCTGTGCACGAACAACGACGCCTACACACGTCGACTCAAAAGTTGTGACACACTATGATGATGGGAGAGGCCACTCGGTCAGCTTCGCAGTCGAAACTTCTTAATATATGACTTACATTGAACATTGTGTGTTGAGGTGGTGCCAAGGATGCACATAATTGCTGACAGGCACCCTCGAGCGACCTCACAGCTTTCTTCAGCGCGATGGAATCGATCGCAAAATCGATGGGGTGATATGTCTTGGAGTGGATCGTAGGAACATCATTACCACCTTTCTTGTACTCTGCGATGGCTTGGCGGGCCGACGCATTGATGATCTCGAGGATAGCTTTCAGCTGGGCTTCAGCTGACATCGTGAAGAAGGGGATGAAAGCCCGAGGGAAATCGAGTGTTGTGATTTCTAGCCCCCATCATTCCCCAGCTTTAAGTCCCGTCCGAGTGACGATAACGATTAGTGGCGCGCACTGCAAACCCAAACACACAGCCAACGGCGGTGAAAAATAGAAGGAGATGAAATTCCTTTGATTCCGTGTCACAGGCCACCTGAAAGCCACTTGCCGACATACTTGTTTGACTGGTTCTCCTCCAATCACGACTCTGAGATTGGAGAGAAAATGAAACTCCATCACTTACCCAAAAGAGTGAACCCTGCACGCCCTTTGAAGGGGCCCTCGGATAAGTAGCTTGAGTTTTATTGCCAAAATCGATCAGACTGTGGCCCACTGGTTCTCCGAGACAGGAAGGTGCATTAACGCAGTGATAAAAATGGATGGTTGCTAGAGACGAATCGATGACCGCCTAGATCTCAGGTCCAGGCTATGCAAGGCTGAAATTAAACATCAAAAAAGATCGAAATTCTCGGTGACTAAACATTGGCAAATCGTACTATTCGGAGCCCGGCGGGCAGCCCTTGACCGTGCATCAGTAACTTGAAGTATAAGTGCCTGTTGAGAGTAGATCCATGGCTAACCTTTCAAATCAGCAGATTGAAAAACGGCCTGGCTCAGCCAGCTCTGACAGGCTGTTTGCTAGTAACAGCTGGTTGCTCGAGTTAAATGATGAAGTCCATAACCGTCCTAGTTGAACGTTTACTCCAACAAAGTTGATTATTCCGGGTGGCTGGAGCCTGGGTGGGAAATTAGTACGCCGTTGCTTCCCACAGTTCCACCACGTGCCAGTGCGTGCTGCGGTTGTAGATATCAAAAGGTCTAATGCGATGTGCATCATGGCTGCCAAGACAACACTACACACTAGAAGACTCGCAGCAGCCGAGTCTCAACTCATTGCTGCAGCTGGCTGCTAAGAGATAAGTCAGTCCGGCGAGGCCGCAACCGTCGGACTTGACACTTCTCGCACAAAGAATTATCCGTGCTTCCGGATCAGCGTTTCAGCTTCAGGAAAATCATTGATACGATGCAGAAGAGTTTCCCGGGCGTGCCAGAATGTGTGCACGGCGGCGAGTCTTAGTAGTCATCGGCGACGTCGCGGCGCGTCTGGTTCGTGTCTGGTTCGTGGACTCGGGGTATCATAGCCACCGGAGCGTAGCATGTCCACACTGCTACATAGTTGACATGCAATAAATTTTGTTTTCTAATTTTATCATTCCTGATAAGTCGACAGTAGTAATGTACACGCCCCTTCAGAATACATGACATATCAAACTCTGAGCTCGAGTCTCAGAGTCTCAGAGTGCTCGAATGGTAATATTACGGCCGTTGTGTAAAGTAGGTATGGATGTCAGAGGAAGGACGCTGACCTTTGAACACCTTTCTAGGCCGTCACATGGCCACTCTGAATTCCAGTACCACAGACTCTGCCAGATCTTACACCTAGGTCAATGAGGACGAGCCGCACGGCGTCCAGTCAACGAGCTTGTTCGCAGAATCACGTTGGCAGCGAAGAAGTGTCGGTAGTCATCTTCCGTTGCCGTGGGCCAGGAGTCTTTGCTATAGTGCTCGAGGGAAGCGTCGACAAGGAGAACCGCGACCACCTAGTTCAGATGGGTGACTCGGAGCAAGGGAGAATCGAGCCCTTGGCGTGGCGATCAGGTCCTAATATATGCACGAGAGTCAGAGTCACACTGACCTTCGTAACTAACCACACCCAACTTGGCCCTGCTTTGCTTCTTCTCGTCTCCAAACAACCTAACGGGATTTCCAACAATACAAGCACAACGTAGTCCTGCACCGATTTCGTCAACAAGGACAGCGGTAGGGCTAGGAAGCTTCGGTAGGTTCGGGTAGAACTGGTAACAATGACGAGGACCAGTGTTGGGGTAATTTCCTGTCGGAGCAGAGGCAGGGTTAGATAGACCCTGGACAGAAGGCGATGAGAATGGGTCCATCGAGACCGATGGAGGTGCAGTGGTAAAAACAAAAGACTTGACTCGCTTGGTCGCAACTTCGTGATCAATGCGGGGTTCGGGGATGGAGGGATGAAGATGACAGGGATTGGTCGAGACCTCGATACAGAAGAATTGTGCAATCCGAGAGGCCGATGGAAAGGGACAAAAGGGAGGATATTGATATTGCTGCTAGTATAGTCAACCTGCGCGAGATGCGCAACACAAAGAGTGCATACAGGGTGACGTTTGCCTGTTGGTTGCACTTCGATAGGGCAAAGTAGGACAGCAGGGTCCATCTGTCCTTTTGTCCGTCTCTCATATTTTCAAAAACGGACGAGCGCACGTTATCCTCGTCCTGGGCGAGGCAGCGAGTCAAGGTTAGAACGTATGCTGAATGACAAAGGACACACTCCAATTAAAAAATCAGAATCCCCATCTCCTCCACCATGTGAGTGGCCCTTCTGCCAACATGCACGATCCAGCTCGCGCGACGACCAAGCCACGAGAAGAAGATATCGTAGCCAACATATCAAGGGCATTGCGCACAAGGTTCTTTCGTGTCGAAATGATCACAAGCATGGGAACGCATGACATGCGAGCACAACTTGAGCTTGAACGTTTGAACGCTCAAGCGCTCAAGTACTAGTACTAGTACTTACGTCCCATGAGTCGAATTTAAACTCCGATAAATGCCTACCGCCCAGCAGATGGGAATTGGGAGTTCCGACGGTAATAAAATTGTATAGCGGCGGAATGCGGTCTGGAATTTGGACTCGGACTCGCGACGCATAATGACAGAGAGGGAGGCAACTCGTTGGAAGTGAGTACAGTCGTTGATGAACTTTGGGACATAGTTCGGGACTTGGTGTGGGAGCCAGTGCTGACCATTATTGATGGATATTTAACTACTTTTGGCGAAGTCCCGGCTTAGACGTCTTCCGAGTCGCTTGGCTTAACGAAGGCTGGGTTTGACGGAGGTATCGAAGAGAAACTCACCGTTTTAGAGGCAGGGCTTACCCCTGGCACTTAAGGAGCCAACTTGCCATTCGGGGATTTGCAGGGTACCTTGAGCCTACTCTAGCGAACTATCATAATTATATTTGCCATACAATCTGCAAATACATTGGAATTTTTGATGTACTGCTCCAGGAACATTCGCCATAACTCAAACAAGCTGAAAGGTGACGTAATTGAACACGCTGTATACGCCTGCAGGAAAGGTATCCCGATGTGACCCAAAATTCTTGGATATATAGTCAGAACGAGTACATCGAGCGCCGCAAGAGGGAATGATAAGATACGAAATCCCACCTTGGGCGCTAGAGTGGTCGGCAACAATCGCGCTAAAACAATTGGGAGAATCTTGGCGACCGGATCACGTCTTAAAACATCGGGAGGGATCCTAAACGGCGTGTCACCAAAGCTGTGGGGAAAGAGTCGCACGGCACTGCTGCTTGATTCAAGGGGCTGTCAATGAAAACAACTTTGCAAAGAGCGACACGTTTCTGGCCCCACTTTCGTGGGAGTCGGGGACTCAGCATGTTCCTGGAGGGTACCGCCGATGCGTGCGTACAACTCTGAAACCCTTTCCCCATCCCCGAAGATGAGATTTGCACCAGCGTCAATAATAGCAGGTACTTTTCTGAAGATTTTATGACCATTAACACGAACATCGTCCATGGACACCTGCCACAATTCCGGCTACATGAATGGCAATGTCAGCCATCCACTCCCATCTAACATTTAACTCACTGGCACAGCATTCGTTACGCGTGTATAAGAGATGTAACCGTGCAGCATACTGTTTGTTACACCGACGTACATCTCGGTCCCAGAGCAAGTGAGTTTCAATGAGAGTGTCGGAGTGGTTAGCTTCCCTTCAAGTTGCTCGACAAGCGATGCAAACAGCGGATCAACACCAAAACTCGAGACGGTTGGGAAGGCCAATCCCAGTAAACCGTCTGCATATGCATTGTTCTATATCCGAGGAGTGTACGATGTTGCAGAACCAAAATTTTGAGGGTCTGCCTAGCTTAGCATCAGAATTTAATTGTCATGATGGTCATATGATCAGTTTATAGATCAACTTGAACGGTGGTTCTATCTGGATATTCGAACTCAAATGCCTTGTCCTGGTCCTTAGCAGATTGAGATGAATAGGGATCCCAGGAGTTGTGATCTGGTGAAATCCCACGACAGCCAGTTTCCAGCACCCACGTATCACTGCGTTGACTTGAACAAAAACAGTCGTATGAAAGCACCTACGCCGCAGAAATGCCGATTTCGACTGTGACGTAGATCAGGGTAAACATATATCAGAATGACACACGGAGCACGTACCGTTGAAGGTCTTAGTAGGAGGAGTGCCAATCGAAATCTCAGCCATTCCGAATCATATGTCACGGTCAGGTCGATACGTCAGCGGGTGGCGGACCCCACGCCTTTAGAGTCCGGATTCGCTCCGTTTTGTAGCGAAAGGATGCATGATCCCCGTGTTCATCTCGTAATCTTCCTTTATAAAAAAGGCTGAGCAGACGAGATGTAACGGCTCATTGCACGTACTCCAAGGGTTTACTCTGAAACGAAAAGACCCTCTTCCTTCCTCCTTCTCAAACGTCAAACTCGTCCACTGGTGGCATGTCGAGGTCCAGATGGACGCTTCCAAGATCGACCGTCTGTACCGCCATCGCCACGTCTGTGTCCATGTCCACGTCGCTCGTACTCCCCAAACCATACCCACCTCCTTCATCGTGAAGGGGAAGGACGACGACGACGGCAGCATCAGCGCTTGACCCACGTACGCCATGGATCGCGCCGACCCGGGCACCGACAGCCTCGTCCAGGAAGTCCAGACACGGCTGGAGACACCCCCGCCACCTCAGCGGTACCGCCCCGCCAACGTCGACTCCCGCAATCCGACGTTCCCATGAAAACCTCTCCGACGCGTGCTTCACGAATACGCGCTTCTTGTACGCTGGGTTGGGACACTCCCCCATCCCTGCAGACTCAGAAACGCGCTGGTCTTTGACCGTAGTCTTGTCGACCGAGAACCGCTTACGTGGTCTGAGAATTCCAGGGACGCGCTACACGAGTACTTGGCGCACGTTCGGTGGGATGACCCACAGGCCAGAGAGCGGGAGCTCGTGATAGTCTGCCAGGACGGTCTGTCCGGGGTTTGATACTGACGACGCGAGCAGCAGGCAGAAACACAGCTCTGTCAGCAGTGGGACGCGCGTCAGGGAGAGGGTGACGGGGGAGACTC
>JBBPPC010000258.1:0-25671 GCA_038091775.1 Leccinum olivaceopallidum | reverse complement strand
GAGGACGCTCACTTTGGCCTACAAGGTGATACCGGGTATGTATCACGTTATCGTGCTCACACGTATTCATCTGTTTGCGTTCAGAGGTCGATTACGAGGTTTAGAACGAACGTTATCTTGAGGCGTCCATTGCGCTGATCTTCGGTTGCTAGCCCAGAGCCACAGCAATTGAAGACCACCTGCAAGATGGCGTACCTGAAATCATTGCCAACCTGATGCTTGTAACCTGCGGTATCATGGTTTGGGTATCTACGGGCGACATGCTCGAAACTGCGATCGGTATTCACTCATTCTGCCTCAGGCTGTCCACCTACATCCTCTAATTCTCCCCAATAGCTGACCCGAGCTCACATCGCAAGGGTTTTTTCTCGATGACATTATGTAAAAGGAAGCAATTGTCGACATTTGGGAAGACCTCGAACCCGCGTTGTTTCCCCTTGCAGGCAAGGAGCAGCTGGATATCGTCTGGAAGCTCAGTCCCCGCCCGACAAGCTCAAGCACTGAGTCGACATCGCCGGCTGGCTGATCCAGTGTGGCAAGACGTACGGGTGCAGCGGTTCAGTCGGTGAGTTATTCTCTTCGACCATTCTCCGGATGGTGTTTTCTGACCTTTTTTTTGGTTCAGAGTTACTCAACGTCTTTTACGCCATCCCGCTCCGCAGTACTAGCAAGGTGCAAGGATGGTTGGTTGAACAAGCAGCTCAAGCCTTGGGCAGGGTTCAGCCGCAGGGAACCCCTCTATACGACGTCCCCGGAGAGCACTACACGCTCATGGGCTTTGACCACGTCCCCGGCTTCCAAAAGATCTTCTGCAGCCAGCTCGAGGGCCGCTCATCTCGCTCACGAATCACATATTTTGCTATAGTATCTGACCTTGCATTCACTGCTCCGGATCAGCTTTGGATACACCCATACGATTATATTCACATGTTCCCCAGTGTCTTGAAGTCGGACGGCCTTCGCGAATCGCATGCCGGCCATTCAGTGGCTGCTCCGACCCGAAAGGTCTTTCGTCAATTGAAATTTGATGAGGGAAGCAGGAACGTCGGAGAGATCAAAGTTGTCGGTTGTGCTGCCCACGGCCGAGTACGTGAAGTGGTTCGCTAACCGGGTTCGAGACGTGCGTGAGCCGTAAGTTCCGTTGTGCCATGTTTCTGAATTTCTTGCAATTTATTCCTGGTTTATGTAGTCCTCACTGTCAAAAACGTCAGGTCTATAATGTTAACATACACACCGTATAATTAGTGCTCGATCGACTCTCATCCACTACTACTAGGATTTGACTGTGCGACTAGGCACTGAGTACAACTACAACTACTATGGAGGCGATGCAGGTGGCACCCTACATGGGGAATCGAGCGCTATCTCGTTGGCAATGTTCTGGCAGTAATATGCTGCCGGACCATCCGGACCCGTCAAGTTAGTGCCCGTCGCAGTGATATTGTAGCACTCCGCCGGACATTCCAGTTGCGCGACGACGTACTCGATGGGAGCCGTCACCTTGATACAGATGGTGCAGCACCGTGCGAAACATAGACCAAAGCGAACCGTCGTGTTCAATATTAACAACGAAGAGTCTGGTCTGAACGGAGTACGTACGTACGTCGTCGAATGCAATCCGAGATCTTTCATGCGGAATTCACCTTTTACAGATTTCTTGCAGCACCCTGTGATTTCTCGTCGGATTCATTTTCTGTGCGCACCGTATGTTTCATCTTTGTCTTCGACCCATTTATCACCGGCTCGTGTCAAACAGTTTCAGTACTATCTCTCCTAGCCTTCCTGCTCTTCAGAGGCATCTGCCTTATCCTTCCCTCTCAACTCTTCGTAATACAACAACGAGCATCGTATTACCTCTGGGGGCATGGTGACCACGACCGCCCCCTAAGACTTTGGGTTACGCCTCCGCCTGTAAAGGAGTTGTAGTCTTTTTTTTTTTTTTCTGCGGCGTTTTATGCGGCCGAGGACGTGAGTCACAGCGTCTCTTTTTTCTCTCTCTCTCGTGCCGCTATTGACGTCCCATTCTATATCCTCGCAAGTGGCCTACCTTGACGGCCTCGATTACCCTTGCTATCTCCTCCTTTTTTTATAGCCTACGTGATGTTGTTGTACCAATTTCCTCGGCAACGGACGTCGTGCGATCTCTCTCTGCACGTAGCTTGCACTACGCAGATACCCCACGCCCCACCTGAACACCCGCGTAATTCACCGGACCTACCCACACCTGTCTTGCGCGATTTGATAAGGTCTCTCGCTCTCGCTCTCTCTCTATCTTCTCTCTCCTCACACATTTTCACCTCCCCTACGCACGCTACACGTTTTGACGACACGGGCTCGAAAGAATTATTACTTAGATATATACAATACAACAATCCCTGCATGCATCATCCCATGTCGACACTGCCCATTCCAATATTGTGGGTGCCGCATGGTCCCTTTCCGTTTGCTGAAAATAGAAAATCATGCACATGGCGCGTGGTTCGAACTGTGACCCGGGGTCGGATATTACAGTGAATTTGAAATAGGTACTGTACATATTGCCACATGGTATGATGTTCGGGGGCTATTTTTACTTGATCAGTGCCAGTGGGACGCACTTTAGTAGCGAGGCACCGGCGGATCGCGCTTAGCCCCCCCTCAGCCCACTGCCTCCCCCCAGCGCACGGAGCGACGTCCACAACGAAGAGGTAGTAGTTACCCGTTCCCTTCATCAACAAACACTACTGCCAGTTCACTGCAAAAATAATCATTGATATGATGCTCTGTTGAGCCGGCTAGGAGTTAACCACACGTACTCGGTGCCTGCGCTATATTTATTCGACTCATCCCGGAGGCTCGGCACTCAGGGTACTACTGGGACGCACTTTAATAGCGAGGCACCGGCGGATCGCGCTTAGCCCCCCTCAGCCCACTGCCTCCCCCTAGCGCACGGAGCGACGTCCACAGATTCCTAACGAAGAGGTACCCGTTCCCTTCGTCAACAAATACTGCCAGTTCACTGCAAAGATAACCATTGATATGATGCTCTGTTGAGCCGGCTAGGAGTTAACCACACGCACTCGGTGCCTGCGCTATATTTATTCGACTTATCCGGTGGCTCAGTGCTCAGCCACTGTGACTCAGGGTACTATGTAGATACATTGATCTCCAAGGACCACCATCGTATTAAGTTTAATAGGAAATGAATATGATACAGCTCAAACGTCATGTATATATGTGTGCATGTAGTGATGTGTCGTAAACCCATGAAAATGTGACAACCTATTCGTATGCAAACGCGCCGCCGATCGCGTACCCCCGGGGTGCGAGTGTCTATTGCGGAGGTAAATAAAGTTACCAGCGGCGAGGCAGGTTTATGATAACGGATAAAATATGTGCGGGGAACGGTTTCGGGTAAAAACCACATGCAATGAGAAAAATGATACTTGTCCGAGCGAGAGCATCTCTGTGCGTATCCGTGTCGAACGATGCACCGCAGGGAACAAGCCCCATGATGATGATCGCACATTGTTATATCCTGAATATTTTAGGTCGTGCGAGTGACGTGACAGTCGTTCATGATAGATTGACATATGTGGCTGCGCTCCAGGGCGCGAAACGTACCGACACTGCGCAGCGGCTGTCAGACGGGCGGCGAGGACCGCATGCGACCCTTGCCACCCCATTTCATCAAAATTGGGTCGTCCATTTTCGTATCTGGGTGAATCTGGAACCGGCCCTCCCAGAGTGCCGCTGATGACCTCGAGGGGTCATACCTTGCTGGGTCTGAGAGCGTACCATGGGTGTGTGGTGCCCAACCTGCACCGATAGAAGATGCTATCAAAGTCGGGACCATGGTCATGATTGAAGACCTTGTTGTATCGTGAAACGTTAGCGAGCAGACGAGATTGACAAGGAACACGACGAACAGTGGAACTTTACGCTCATCCTGCACACGTGCCGAACGACTCTTCCATACAAATGACGACGAACGCAGACGGCCACCACGAAGATTCGCAAAGGTCGCCAAATTGTCGCGGACAAGCTCAATGGCTTCGTTCCATTCTGCGTCCGGTTTGATAGTGGGCAGTCCTTCTGGGCTCGGAAGAAGCCTCAAGAAGACGAGCATGCGTTCGAAGGGCTTATTGGGTAAAAGGCGAATGACAGCACCCAGCGGAATTGACACGACACCGAGGCCAAGCGAATAGCCCCACTCTACTCCCCCAATGCGTGTGACCTGGAAGGCGGCACTGCCAACGAACACCACGAGAACTTGAACGACGATCTCTGCAGGGAAAAAAAAAAAACATTAAACGCTGAAATCGCAAAGACGCGGGATAGCGAGCTACCAATGAGTGTGACCACGATGAAGTACCTGTTTCTCAGTACGCCCTCGAAGATGTTGAGCTTGCGGTCAAGTCGTCTCGAATTGAAAGAATTGAAGATTTGTGCAAACACGAAGATGTTGAACACCACGGTCTGCACGATCGTGTTATTCGTCGAAGTATTCTCGAGGCCGAGAATCTGAAGACCATAGAAGTGGAAGACGAGCGTGATGGCGATTTGATACGCCGATTGCAACAATATTTGCTTGTACATGTCGACAGTAAACAGCGGAGCAGTGAGCTTATCTGGCTTTCTGTCGAGCAGGACAGGAGATGCAGGATCCGTAGCAAGGGCAAGAGCGGCAAATGTGTCCATGATGAGATTGATCCAAAGCAGTTGCACGGCCGACAAGGCAGAAGTTTCTGTAGACGAAATGATGGCCGTCAGAGACGTGACGACAACGGCGGTCACGTTGGTAGAGAGCTGGAACTGCAGAAATTTCCTGACGGCATCATTGACGCAACGACCCCACATAATGGCCTTGACAATGGAAGAGAAATTATCATCCATTAGGATGACATCGGACGCATCTTTGGCCACCTCAGTGCCGGCGATGCCCATTGAAAAGCCGACATGCGCAGTCTTGAGCGCAGGTCCATCGTTGGTACCATCACCAGTCACCGCGACGATCTCACCGAGATGACGCAGCTTTTCGACCAAAATTTTCTTGTCTTCCGGGGAGGAACGGGCTAGGACCTGAAGTCTTGGCACGACTTCGAGCATCTCTGGATCGCTCAACTGCCGGAAGATTGGCCCTTCCATGATAATGCCGCCTGCAGTAAAAATTCCACACTGGGAAGCAATCGAGCGGGCAGTGAGGACGTTGTCACCAGTGCACATCTTGACGGCAACACCAGCTTTCTGACAATCTGCGACAGCTTGTCGAACACCATCGCGTAGGGGATCCTCTATACCGACAATTCCAATGAGTGTGAGCTCGCGGGCGAGGTCTTCATACGGTATCTAAACAAAGATCAGAAGACGAGTAGGGTAATAGTGGTCAACATACGTCTTCCTCCACATAGTGGTTCATCCCCAGAGGAGGCCAGGTAGGAAAGTCACGGTAGCAGGTGGCGAGGGTTCGGAGCGATTGATTGGCGTAAAATATGATCGTGCGAGAAACGTTGACTTCAGCGTACGTGTCGATTTCGGCGGTCTCCACAGGGGCATTCTCGTCACCTGCTTGACTCGCGGACGGCGAAACAACAACATGGCGAGTGCACAGTTTCGTAAGGATCTCGCTGGCCCCCTTTACGTACAATCGGTGACGCCCATCCTCCAATTTCACGACGACGCCCATGGCTTTACGTTCGCTCGAGAAAGGAAACACTTGGATGACATCAGCCGCATCTCGGGTTTCTTGGTGATTTGGCCAGTTGAGTTCCTTCGCAAAGTTCAGGAGCGCAATCTCTGTCTTGCTGCCGATGAAGACCGGCCGGCCGGTCTCGGGATCTATATCTTCAAAGGCAGTCGTGTTGGTAGCGATGGCCTCGTTAAAGAGTTTTCGAAGTTGAGGCGAAAGGGCGGTGTTGATTTGGCTCTGGTCGACGGAGAAATCCTGGTGGTAACTCGAAATCCCAGAATCGGTACTCTTGCGAGAGCGATGCTCGTCTCCTACATTCACCCTCGACTGACAATGCTGCAGCTGGCGGGCGAACTTGGCGTGAATGCCGATGGACCCTGCCACGACGGTCATGGAGTTTTGGGTCAGAGTACCAGTCTTGTCTGTGCATATAACAGACGCGTTCGCCATAGTCTCGCACGAACCGAGTACACGGACAAGCAAATTCTCCTTTGTCATGCGCCGCGTAGCGAACGCAAGCGCAATCGTGACAGCAAGAGGAAGACCTTCAGCAAATGTCAGTCGGAAATAGTTAGTGACAGTACGCTTAACTGGCCTTCTGGAACAGCAATTACCACGAGGGTGACGGAGATGATAAGAATCTGCACAAAAGCTATTCCCTTCTGATTTGCGTTTCTGGATGCGTTCAAAGTCAGAGACTGGGTGAATAAGAAAGGGAGAAATCTAACCTCGCAGGGTTATTCGTTCCCAACTGGACGAAGAAACGTATCATAAGAGCGCCAAACAAGATTGCGCCTGCTATAATCCCAGCCTTTGCAATCAATTCTGCCATGGCGTTCAGCTTCAGTTGCAACGGGGTGTTCTCAGAGTCGGTACGCAAGGCTGATCCAATCTTAGTCCTGGAGGAAGGGGAAGGAACTGATTCCTCTCACCCATCATGATACGCCCATTGAAGCTTTTTGTTCCGACTGCGACGACGACATATTTACCGACACCTTCCAGCACCTTGCTGCCGCTAATGATGAAACAATCCACGTGTGCCGGACTAGGCAATGTATGCTTCAAGCCCCCTCCAACAGCCCCCTCATCTCCATGGTGTGCGCTATCGTGTGCGTGCTTGAGCGCCAGACAAGTTGAATACGGTGCCTTCTTGATGGCATCCGCCTCGCCGGTAGCCGCTGACTCGTCACACTTGACGTTGTGCCCAGAAATAAAGATTCCATCGCAGGGGACGACTTCGCCTGGTTCCAGTAATGCAATGTCGCCGACTACCACATCCTACGATACGCAAGTATTAGAAAAAGGTGGCCAACGATGCCGGGAACGTACTTTGACATCTATGAGATGCTCTTTGCCATTGCGAATGATCTTGACGGTACGCTCTTCCTTCTTTTGATTGAGCGCCTCGAACTGGCGTTCCTTTTGCCAGTCGTTAAGAGAGCCAACGATGACCTGGGTCGCAATGAAGTGTTGAGACAAACGAAACACGGAGACGACTTACGACAATCAAAATTGCGATGATGATCGCAACGCCTTCGACCCAGTCGACGGGCGGATCACCAGCGGGAAGCGGTGTCCCAAAATCCTGAAACAGGCCAAGCGCCAGCGATACTACAGCAGCTATAGACAACAGGACCTAGGAATAATTATGAAGGAACAGGTAATTGCGAAAAGCGCAAGATGGACATACTAGGACCTTGTCCTTGAGTGCATGCCACATCAGGGCAAGGAGAGTCATTGTCGGGCGTTGTGGTAGAATATTTTCGCCGTATACAGCCTTACGGTCTGCCAACGATGCGGTATGAGGGTCAAGCGTACTGGGTTCATTATTACCGCCTGCGGCAGAAGAGGGCCGAAGCTGGATGTGATCGGTCGCAGAGTGCTTATCCACATGACGATCGTGTCTTTGAGAAGCGCCTTCGCCAGCACCCGGCTCAGCAGGGGACGGGGGATCACCATGGTCGGTTACATCCAGAAGCAAGCCACGGGTAGCATCAGTGCCAAGGCCGTCAAGGATGCTGGAGACACCTCCAAATTTTTGGAGCGTATCCAAGTCCTTTGGATCCAGAAGGCTCGCAAGTTGATTCGGGTCGAACGAGAACGGACCGAGGTCGGGTGGAGACTCATCCAGAATGGGAGGCTTCGGATTGTCGGCTTCGGGAGAAGGATGGGGGTGAGGATTCGTCAAAGGAGGAGAATTATTTTCTTCAGAAAAAGGTTCCTTGAATTTAGACGAATCAGAGTCCCGATGAACGTGAGAAGCGAGCGTCAGACTAGTAGCATCCGACTTTGGACGACGGATGTGAGGTAGATTGAGCTCGGCTGGGTTGTGACCTACTTCGGTTTCGTCGAAAGAGCTGTGGCCATCGTGCGAACTAGCAAACGTAGTTATGCTAGCCTTCCTGCGATGTGCAGTTCTGTCTATAGCGGATGGGCTGAGGAGTTGGAGGGAAGATATTCCGGAACGCTCATCTGGCCTGTTATCTCTGAGAGCAAGGGTCGTTGCAAAATGGACCGAAGATTGAGTGGAGAGCGTGGGGGACGGGGGAGCGAGGGAGTGTGCGTCATTGTTAGAGGACACAAACGTGAGAGAAGGGGAGGGTGAGCGGGAAATGTCGAGAGAAGAGTGGCGAGCAGTGGAGGTGGGAGCGGGATGCGGAGAAAGAAGGGCGGGAGGACTACTGGGGCGAAGGGGAGGGGAGGGAGAGGTTCGGTCGATGAGCGATTGTTTAGAGGATAGATCAGTGGTGACGATCGCAGGGATGTTTGGAGACGACGGAGGCATGTGTATTGCTCAAGGGTGAAAAGAGAAGACGAGTTAAGAGGAGAGTCAAGGGATTTATAACAAACGTTGAAGTTCGATCTCATTGAACTTGCACGCGTCGAACATTCTCCTGGAAAACCGAACACAGCCTCATGTTCTAATCGAAACGTCCATAATTCAACACTGCCACGAACCGGTTCTCTCGTGCTCGAGGGTCGGCCCAGTCACCAGCCGTACTACCACTCGCTTAAATACCCCCGCACTCCTTGGTCCGCGCTGCCATCGTGCCATCCCCGACCCACCTGCACTGCGTCCTCAACTTTTCAACAACCTCCCTTTTTGGGCTGCAGATCACCGCGGCCCGGCTGCGCCGTTGCTACGTCATCTCTTCCTTCCCACCCATATCCGACCAGCATGCATCAAGCTCGGTTCATTATGTACCCCCTCGTCATTTTACTCACGCTGCACGTGGATCCCCTACACGTGTCTTTGACTTTTCGTCTCCAGTTTCACCTGTTCGGTTGCACAATTGCTCTGGGCATTCCTTGGCCTTGTTGATCAGCCTATCGGTGCCTCGTACTGTACTGCAACAGCTCAACAGTGTGACACCGCCAGTTCACTTTCCATTCCCACTGATCCCACAGGACATCACGTGAATGCTGTCAGCACGCGCCGACTGTATCCGCATCAGGCAGATAGATTATCTCCTGGTGCGTCAGCGCTCAGCCACCGACTGTCGCATCAATTTCGTTGCGCGCTGCGCAGCGGACCGCCCGTATGAATCATTTACTCAACCCCGTTTATCCGAACCCCATGCTTACAAGGCGTGTCAGTCGTATTTAGTCATCATCATCCACTTCAACTTCTTCTATTATATGTAAGTAGTTGAGGTCATAATCGTCCCTTGACGCCCCCCTTTCCTCGATCGCTTTTCTTGAAATGGTAAGTCGACTTGGCGACCGTGAAACCTTTGTGATCAATCTGGTGTTAGTACTTGCCCCCGCCACCGCAATCCGATTTTTATTTGGCTTGGTATTCCAAAAAAGGCAGGTACTGTAATCCGCACAGCATGTTGCTGTCGTTCCATGCAGAATGTTCCATGTTCATGTTTTCCAAGACGTGCCCGAAGCTCATAATTGTGTCGACAGAACCAAACAAAAATTTGATTCGAACATTCCTCCGCCTTGTGCCAGCTAAGCAATAACGGCGGAAATAAACTAGTCACCTTGCAAGCTTTCCTACCTGCCTACCACACTCGAACATTCGTCAATTCTACTGGCCGGAACCCGCGAAGGCTTGAAATATGGCCTAATGGAGTTCTCGCAAGCCCGCATCCTGGTCAAGGGCTTCGCACAACCCACGAACCCATCTGAACGTTCTCAATCAAGGGTTGTCTTATCGTGGGGATCGTTGGGAATCATTAGTTCCGCTGTCCCTCGGGAGCCCTAGTGCGCATCAAATCGGTATCCGCCATATCACACAGCGAATGGACGCTCGTTTGATGGGATCACCTGTCACTACTAAATTCAAGGGAAATGGGATCCCTCATAATGTCCACGGCGATACAATATCAGTCGAGGCTATGGCTTGCGGACGTCTATTAGGAAGGTGGGTTGTTGTTTAGGCCGTCGCAGGCAGACAGCCATCACCTATACTTACAGAGTACTCCTATAGACGACTCAATACTGCAAGTATGGGCTACAGGAATGCATCGCTTCTCCCACTTACACCAACTGGCGCAAGGTGATCCTGTATTAATACACTTAGCTGACCAAGGTACGCCGCACCTTTGGCCCACCGTGGAACACACGACACCAAAAAAGAACGACGCTGGTGCTCCTGAAACGTGTGTGCCGCCTTGGCAAAGTAGAATGGTGGAATAATCATCAAACAGACCAGTGCTCACCTCCTGTCCACCTACGGCACTCGATCCCCGCATGCGGATCTTGAAGCCACAACAGGAACTCGCTCGACGTCGAACGGTGACGACATGAGTTGCTCGCGTCATTTCTGCATGACGCCAAGCTTAAGGGTGCACATACGCCCGTGGAGAGAGTGGCAGCCTCGAAAACCGTCTTGTATGTGCGCGACGTGAACACGACTTGCTCGATGATGGGTGATCCAGCCATCCATCATTCCGCAGCCTGCGTGACAAGGGTACAGCCTAAATAACATCAACGAGGGTCTGTGTCGTCGTGGAGGGGGGTGGTTCACCCCCGATAGCATCCAATGAGCTCTTGCGTAAGGTTGACTGCGTAGCTTGGCGACACATTTCGAGAGTACAGCTCGCAGTGACGCAGCAGATTTGAAGAACGAGAGGGCCCCACCTGTCCCCAAGGACACTGCCCATCGCAAGATGGATGAGCCAGCTCCCAACCCACTCCAGTCGGGCTTCAAGCTTGTAATGACTGGAGCGGAGCGGAGAACTACTGAGACTGCCACAACATACTCCAACGCCCTAGAAATGCAACGGGAAAATAAGAGCACGAATACACAGTTTTGGATTTCAGGCTTCAGGAACGGCTCGAGTGCCATGCCAAGCGCTAGATCGGTGGCGGTCGCAGTCGCCGTCACTGCGTCGAAAGTACCATTGGAAGCCCTTCCTTCCACGAAGAACCGGGCGGGGATGGATGGATGACGATACTCGTGCCGTGAACTGGTCCCGTCGGTCCAAATCGAACCACTTTCAACGAAATGGGGAAAGAGAACTCAGAGGCTGACGAAATAAAACGGAGAGAGATACAAGGAAAACGGATAAAAACGCGTCCAACGTTCCGTTGCATGCAACCAGAAAAAATGTTTGTCTTGGACAGCTCAGCAACGCCGCAGGAACCACGACGATGCGTAAACAACGTGGCATCCGGGCGGACAGGCTGTAACAACACCTTGTTGCCTGCGACTGACTGAGAGACGCGTTCTCAACGTTCGGAACGTGGAGACATGGACCAGTACTGATCGCCGGGATACCGGCTCCTTGTGAAAAGCGGGTTGGCCACCGAAGATTATATTAAGTGGCAACGTACTGAACCAAACTGATCTCAGTGCCTACGTAGAGTGGCCGGATGGCGTCGCAGCACCATCATGGGGTACGATTACAACAAAGGCTTCCGTGTGATTCACCCGAGTGGCACGCTGCTAACTACATCAAGATCTGAGTGAGTCACCGGAATACCATGATGTGGCGCCCATATGTGTGGACGACCACCACACGGCCAGGAACAATTGAATCACGCACTCCCCACGCAAGACTTCGTAGATCGTATGCAGACCCTGCAAGCGAGTGACGGAGTTCAAATTGACCGCATGGGTAACTGGAGGAAGTTCCAAAGAGAAAGAAAGTGACCACAGAATGCGTAATAATATCTTCGTCTAAACAGTCTAGAAGAAATCTAAAAAGTAGTTCAACTTATCACGAGAACTTGCGCAAAAAAGGAATAATCATATAGAAAAGCCAGCGAATAGATATGCTGGAAGCACGGAGGGACCTATTAGTATGTAATAACGTCGCCCGCGTTGATCCCTAAACAATACGAAGTCACAACTTCTCTGGAGCCTTCATGGTGTGGGGCTTACCACCTGCGGGGTAAGTGCTTGCCCGTTCACCACGTCACCTCCTGGCTCTTCGTCCCTTCTTTGAGTAAGATGCGCTTGACCTTCTTTGTCCGTACCGTCTTGTTTCAGTCGGCTCATTTCCCTGATAAAGCTGGATCCCCAGAAAGCCGCGGAGTACTTGTTGACGTATTTGAACAGCTTGCGATGGTTCTCAGCACGTGTCTCGGCGTCCATTGTGACGGCTTCGTGAATGGCATTTGCAACCTGCTGGGAATCCCACGGGTTGACGACGATGGACCCGTTGAGACTCTGAGCAGCTCCTGCGAATTCGGAAATGATCATGACTCCCTGACGAGCCTGCTGACAGGCGATATATTCGTATGACACCTGATTGGCAACGTTGACGTCAGTGATGGTTTCAGCCATGACATGTAGACCCTTACGAGGTTCATTCCATCCCTGGTAGAGGAGACAAGGCAGACGTCACTGACGGCATAGAGGGCGCAGAGCTCGTCAAACGCCAAGCTCTTATGCATGAAGTGGATAGGCATGAACTCCACCGTCCCAAAACGACCATTGATTCGTCCAACCAATTCGTTCACCGTCGACCGCAAGTTCTGATATTCCTCGACGTCTTGGCGGGACGGAACGGCGAGTTGTACCAGCACGACCTTTCCCGACGTTGAGTTCAAAACGGGATTCTCGGGCATCCATTATTGCTTACCTTTCCGATCCACTCCGGGTGCTGCGTGAGGAAAAGCTCGAGCGCGTGTAGCTTCTGGGGGACGCCCTTGATGTAATCGAGACGGTCAACGCCAACGATGAGTTTTACACCCGCAAATCGCTGCTCCAACTGAGCAATGCGCGACTTCACCGAGTCTTTCTGCAAGTTCTACTCGGCGGTTGCTCAGTGACAAATTCATTATGACGTGCAAAGACCATCACCTCGATGAATGAATTAGGCTCGATGCCGATGGGGAACGTGCCAACGTGTGCTAAGCGCCCATCGAACTCGACGCCGTTAGGCAACGTCGGCAAGCCGAGGATACGCGTGCATGAAGATAAGAAGTGGCGCGCGTAGTCATATGTATGAAACCCAATGAGATCACAAAAGAGTATGCCCAGCAAGATCTCGCGACGGACGGGAAGGATCCTTTGAAATCGTAAGCGCACACGGATCGGACACCGGACTAGACGCCCACCTATAAATTTCACTGCTCGGGAAAGGGGTGTGCAAAAAGAAGCCAATTTTGACGCCCGGGATCTTCTCGGTATTGTTAGAGAAACTCTCTTCGAACCCTTCCGTGATCTTGGACAACTCTCCCTTCTGCCAGTCTCCGCTTGCTGAACCATCGACGAGACCTCGGAGAATCATGGGAAGGAGCATGAGATGATAGTCTTGCACCCAGACCATCGCACCAGGGGTAATTTGTGAACGGACCACCTCTGCAAACTGCAAGTTGGCCTGGCGATAGGCCATCCAGTTTTCTTCGTCGAAATTCATCTCGCCGGGGTGGTAATGGAACAAGGGCCAAAGGATAGAGTTGGAGAAACCATTGTAGTGGCGGTCGGCGACGTCATCGTCGAGGTAGACAGCTTGGCAAGAATATTCTTCCATGAGGCGCTTGTCGACGTATGGACGGTCCTTTGGAGGGATGAAGAACCCTGGCCAACCGATCCATGTAAAGTTCAGTGACTTCTTGAACCCGGAGAGGGCGGATACAAGTCCACCCGAAGACATCTTGAAATGGTATTGGCCTGAAGCATCCTTGGTCATGGTTATAGGAAGTCGGTTGGAGACGACGATGAGATGGGTCCCTTGGCTGAAGTCCATGTCGGCGAAGTTGGGGTCGGAGGACAGGTGAGGAAAAAGTGAGGATGTCATGGATCCCAGGATTATAAGACTACAGAAACTCAGGCAAAAACCGGATTGGGGAGATAATCGGATCTAACTGGTTGAACTCGGTAAGTGAACGGGTCTCGTAAGGAAGGCCGACACGGAACCGAAACAAACGTGTCACCGGCAGTGCAGTTGATCAAGCGAGTTTCAAGAACTCGAAGGTAATTAGCTGCTGGCGGTTTCGTTTTCTGTGTTCAATTTGTGTTTGGGTCGAAGTTTTCAAGCAGAGAGCCAGTAACCACCACTGTTCCGGCAACTCGGCGCCTAGCACAAGCGACCGCTGTTGTCACCCCGAATTGATCACAACTGCCAGTACTCTACTCCGGGATACCCCATTGGCACGCCAGCGCTGCGGTACACCTAACTTGCACACACCTCAAACGTCGGACCAATTCAAGTTGCACCATGATTTCATTAATCTGCATTACATGTAGTACACAGCGCACATGGTACATTCGTGATCAGTCAAAGAGACCGAAGCCCTGAACAATTGCTCAGTCATAGCACAAGGTGCGCCATCGAGTGAACTTACCATGTCATCATCAGATTCCTCCTTCTCCTCGGCCTTCTCTTCAGCCTTGGACTCTTCAGCAGCTGCTGGAGCGGCGGACTCCGCGGCAACAGGAGCGGCAACAGCGAATGCTTCGGGGTTTTCCAAGTATTCTTTAACCTAAGCAGCGAGGGTTAGAATCGAGCACGTTCAAATGGTGGGCAAAAATCAGGAATAAAATAAAGTGCATCATGGAAATTCAGCATTTTCAGTATATAAAGAAAGCATCATAAATAGTCGACAAACAACGCAGAACTAACCTTTTCAGAGCCCTCGAACGTGTAGTCGGTAGCCAGAGAAATAGCAAGAAGATTCTTGTACGAGTTGACAAGGGAGTGAAGGACAGAGGCGATTGTTGGGTAGTGAAGTGCGAGTGAGATGCAAGCAATTGACTTGATCCCGGACAAGAATCGGTCGATGAGTTCCTTCTCGTCGATGTCAAGGACTGAGGGAGCGAAGACGTTTCCGGAATCGAAGATCTGAACCACAGTCATACCATAGGTGAAAGGAGAGATATTCAGCATGTTCAAGAGGGTAGCCTCTGATGTTCCGACACGGCTGCCAGCGGTGACGACTTGAACATCCGACACGATTTCGATGGTACCACGGGCAATTTTTGTGGGAATTCCAAGAGCTTGGAAGAAAGAAGTCTTTCCAGGTTCCATACCGGTGTTACCAGCAGGGACGATGACATCCTTGGGAGCAAAGGCACCAGCGCGGGCCGGGGCGGCAACCTTGTTGGCGATGATGATTTCCCGGATATCCTTAAGGTCGCAAGAAGTAAACACGAAGCCTATGTTTCCCTTGACGTGAGGGAGGAGCCTCTCGAACTGAGGGTGCTCTGAGAGAATGGTGCGAAGGGCTCGGCGGACCATCGTGTTTTTACCCATCAATACGACACCCTTGCCACGGAGAGCGGTACGGATCTGGTGCATCTGATTCGAACCAACATTGTCGACGTTGACCAAAAAGATAGAAGCTAAGTGACTGCTCATTCATAAAGCTTCAGATGAGAAGTGGCAGCGCACGCACGATATTTAGAGATGAGGTCCTTCAATTTGGTGAAGTAGACTTCCTTTTGCGCGCGAGTGGCACCCATTGTTCTGAGTGGTGGTTGTCGATGGTGTGCCAACACTTGTTATATGCAAGACTTACATATTCGATCTAGTGACTTTGAGGGGAAAATGTGATGCCTCCCAATTGACCTCTGAGAATACATGTGAACGGCTATCCCTGCATGAAGCTGCATAACATACCTTTGGTGTCAATGGATTTTTCAAGGCGGATATGAGATCGTCAACTGATTACAAGGTTTGATGGTTGGTCAATGAGCTTGCCAGTTTATGAACAAGGTTGGTTCTCCGACGGATCGTGCCGATGGCTGTGTTTGTGCTCGGTATGCGTCACGTGACGTCGTGTCTTCCTGCTGTGACATGGAATGTTGCGATGGTGTTTGTCGACCGTCCGAGCTTTTGGCGGTCATGACACCAATACAAGGCGAGTATCTCTCAACTTTCTCTTCAAATCTAATCGTATCTTGTAGATTGTTCCGCCTTTTCATCCCCCAGATACTACCATTGCAGTCCAGCTACACACATGTAGCCCACTTGGCCAGCATTCCTATGTCGTCTGCACAATCCCATTCCGCTAGCCCTCATCATTTAGGCTCGAAGCCCTCCACAGACCTTTTGCAAGGTAGCGACGCTTGCAAAATCGTTCGTGGTCACTCTGCAATCGACACCTTGAGGCAATTTTTATCCCCGGAGAACGTTGCATTGGACTGTCCTCTTGTAGACTCACCAGCCACCCTCCGCTCGCTTTACTATCGCGCAGAGTCAAGAGACCAGCTCGGGATGCTAGACTCCAAGATGCTCACCCTTCTGATAGCCTTGTTCGGGTCATTATCCATCGATCGTTGCATATCTGTGATATATAGAGTCCCTTTGACATCACGTTCCCTGAGGTTGTCTAAACGCGGAAACTACTGGCGTTTCGTCCTGAAAGTAGGGAAATACAAATCGGAAAAAGGAATTCCCCTTCAGGCTTCGGACAGGTTTTGGCTGATGTGTGCTGAACTTGCACGGATCCATACTGGTCCAAGTTCAGAACGTAAGTCCCTCTTTTCTTGACGATACCTAATGCTGCACGTAGACATTGCAGATCTATCGGGTGACGCTTACAGTGCCATTCTGCGCGCGCGTACGCATTACCACATCATTCGGCGTCACTCTCGTCACCCCGGTGTACATACTTACTACCTTGAAACGCTCCTGGCTACTCAAGATCCCCGTCTTCTTGACTTTGCTGCCTGCGATCTTTCCTTTCTCTTACGCACTCACCGCGTATGTCACTCGCAGGTACAGCGCCTTCTGTATCGCTTGGTTATCGATCATGGAGTGACATTGTCGGACCGGTCGCAAGAGGCCATCCTTGCTGCGCTTTGGAATCGTACTCTTCAACTGACAAATGAAACCCCAGACCTGGTCCCTCAAAATGGTCTACCCAATGATGGCAACTTGGATGCAACGTCAATAGCTCGCTCCCTTTCGGCCACTTTGTTCGGGTTCACTGACCGCCTTTTCAAACACAACTCTGCCAATCCCTTCATTTACCTCTTGGCCGTCTTCTCTCCTGCGCATGCCCTTTCTCTGCGTTGGAATTTGCTTGTCTTGCTCTCCATCTTCAATTCCCCCGAGGTGTTTCACCTTGACGAAATCAACTGGACAAGTGATCATGCAGTGCCTCAGGTCGCACTGTGCTGGCAAGTCATCTTTGGCCTCGCAATCGTGGAAAAGTTATCACAAGGTTCAACTTTGGCGGTCCCGATGCAGCCAATCCCCACAGAGGATATCTTGAAATCGGCACGCGCTCTGTACCAACTGTGGTTGCCGATCGTAGAATCATGTCAGGTTCCGCGAGATCTCGCATGCGGCGCTGTCATCTCTTTCCTAAGGATAGCAAGCGTTCTGGCAGATGCGACCCTGTTCAACGATTGCCAAGGCTTTTACCACGTGGAAGACTGCCTAGGAGTTACTCGGACATCGGTGCAAAGGGTCCTTGTCGCACATTACATTGCGGCCGCAGTCCGCGTGCAGGGTGTACTCCCGGACGTAGTGTTTGCCAAGTTGAAGAATTCTGTCCCTGATGTAGAGCAGCAGGGTCAAGTCCTCATCTCTGCCGTGCAAGTTCTTGCACCCATAGATCCTTCACTCGCCTACAATCTCTATGTCGCCACGCAGGAACAAGGGACCGAGCCTGATGCAAGAGCAGCCCATGCCCTTGCTGTGTCTTTTGCTCGTTGTGGGGCGCTTCGCCAAGCCACCTCCTTTCTCACTCGGTGTCAATTCTCTCTGGAAGAACGGGGAATTGTCGTTTCTGCAATAGCACGTAGTCTGAGGGAAAACCCGCGGACTCGTCACCCCCAAGATGTTCTGGTTACTATCGTCGACGAACTTGCGAGCTTGTACCATTCACTCGTTCCGCCCGAACACTTTCGTGGACATCTTGAACAACTTTTGGTCAATTTGTCCCGGTATGGCAGAGGCAGTCAGCTATTGCCTGTGGTCCTTTCCATCTTCAAACGGATGCCCAGTTTTTTTCAACCCAAATTTTTCTCCCGGTATTGCCGTATGTTATTGCGGCACAGGCAGCTTGCTACTACTAGCAAACTTCTCGGTGTGATCAAAGCCACACATCCTAAACTTGTTCGATCTCTGTCCACCCTCGCGGGTCGAATTGCAGGGCAATCCAGGGCATCCCGGATGTCTACACGGACCACACCTCTCCGCGGGCTAACGTCACTTGGAATATCTTCTGGCCTCCGACAATACCCTCACGCAGGGCCTTCACTTGAACGCTCGCTTCAAGAACTTCTAAGATCAGGACGCTTTCTTGGCGCCAAGCATGTGTTTGCCAGCGCAGCAGCTACAATCCCCTGCAAGCAATGCACCGCCTTGGGCAACATCCTGCTTCAAGGAGTATCTCTACAACCCACACCACGTAATGGAAGACGTGTCCGTAACATTCTCGCATTATTGGAGGACCTTGTCAAGAACCACGGTTTTCGACCTGACAGGGTGACGGCCAACATCCTGATCAAAGTCCTGATCGGCTGGCGGTCCGCGTTCGATTCTCCACGCCTCCGCGGATTGTTTGATCAACTCGTTAGGAGTGGCTATCCTGCTGCGGATTACTCGCCGCTGCATCCACCGTTTGGCACTCAACAAACGCACTTCTCGGGCTCCTCCGGATTTTCGAAGCTCTCGTCCTTTGTCACGTTCGAGAAACACTCGAAGCCGTTGTTCAAGATGTTTATCAAGGCATTTTATTTGTGTAATGACGTAGAGGCTGCGAGAAAGGTGGTGGGGATACTCAAGGTGGAGCAGCACAAGAATGCCGTAGCGAAGGAAGCGAGGCAGAGAGCAAGATCGCAGGGCAGGATCAAAGCCGTTGAGAGGAACGTTGTCCCCGTAGCATCGATTGATTGACCTTGAGGGCTCTTACGTTTGATGTAAAGGGTCGTGTCCAGCGGGACCGGGGAAGTCGCCGATGTGCTATAGCTAGTGTAAGATGGATTTGTTTGTTCTCTCGTACTACAGCGTAACGTACATACATCACATCCAGTATTCCAGGCACCTGTTCTTGCCCTTGGGACACAACCACCCGCTAGTGCTGCGCCCGATGTGATCCCAGCGCTCCTGACGTTTAGCTGAGATATCGATCAACAGGTTGACCGGGCCTGCCACGCGTCTTATGCATCCGAGAGGTCCGGTCACTACTTACCGGTACCTGCCAACGACATCCGAGTCACTGGCGCCGCCTCAGACAATGCATCCGTCACTACCATCTCAGATGAGGCACTGGGCGCACCTGGCAACTGCCTTGAATGGGCCCTGGCAAGCCGCTCAATTTCACTGGCACCGCACGTAGAATAGGATAAGCTGTACTAGTAGGCTTTCGGAGCCTCCCGCCGACATGTTAACAAAGTGGCAGGGGCTCTGCTGGCGCTCCTAAATTCCTGGCAGTGGAATCCAACAAGGATTCGCAAGATCATTCCTGGAGGCCTGGCAGCTCAGCATGCGAGTTCGATTCTATTTTGTAGGTCAATCTCTAACAATCCACTGAGCTATCCCGGAGGGCCCGTTCGGAAGACCGGCAGAATCTCCGGCAGAATCGGGTCTGGCATGCGCGCTCCTGGCCCCCTGATCCCTCAATAATACATATTGTAATGCGGCGGTAAGGAAGGCTCCTCCACGTTCGGAGCGTCAAAAACTAACATAGTTGGTCAAATTGAGGTCCAACTGCGCTCAGGTAGGGCCCGGCACGCCGAACCCAACGGCCTCTAGAAGAGCGTCCGAGACTCGGAGTCACGATTGCTCTTGTGCTGTGGTTTCTCTCACATCGAAACGCGCAGTGCGGGCTTCTCGGACGACGATCTCGGAGCCTGTCGTAAGTCTTACTCTGAGCTTTGTGGCAGGTCCGGGATATGCGCTGGCTCGTTCAAAGAAGCGGCGGAGCGCGGATGCCCGCCGTTCGCGAGCATGATTCTCCAGAACCTCATCAAGAACGACCACACATTCAGTGGGGGAATCAAGTCGGGAGAGAGCGAGATGGCAACTTGAAAGGTGGATTCCCCCCTTCCTTCCCCCTCCAGGTATCCATTATGTACATGATACCCCATTTTCGCTGTGACGGCACTGCACTCAAAGTTTCAATCTATTTTATTTAGGCTGGCCCATCAAAGGCAGAAGTCGAATCCAAGTGAAAGACTCTGTCACTAATTACGTCGTCCGAAGCACTGATCATGATAGACTATCACACGTTTTGGCATTAAATGTCCCTCGACGCGAACTTCGGAGCTGTCAACATCGCGTACAGGCTGGTAATATCCAGGCGATCTCATTCCCGCCCTGGATTGATAAGGGGTTCGCCCATGGATTTGACGACTTTATGTGTATCATCAGCTCTTCCGATATGCATTAATTTACATGCGCTTCATTGACTCGGACTCGGAGGATCGCCAGGCTTGATCTGCAAATTCAAAGACGATGAAGGGCAAGAGTGGCTGAAAATCAATTAATCATGTGCCGCATCGTACGCTTGAGGGAGAACGTTTCCAGATGGGACAAAGTATCGCCGGTGACAGCACCCTCCCTACCTATCCAATAATACGGAGACCATCCTCACACGTTGAACCACGGAGTGCCGGTGAGCATTCGTAGGTCAAACGAAAGTAGACACGAGTGGATGAGAAGCAGGTCATCGAGCAAATGGAAAGAAATCGCATGAGACATTAAACGTGGTCATGAGACTAACGGCCTAAATACGCATAGTTAAAGGATAACAAACGATCGAAAGCAACCCGACAGCTCTCCTACAAACTTACAACCTCCAGCACGCTCGGATCTTCAAGATCCATCATGGATACTTTATCCCGCAAAGTATGAGGCTCAACCTCTCCAGCTTTCGTACTGTCGGAGCCCGATTCCGACAACGTACGAGCAACGAGAGTGCTCTCCCTCCCTCCGTCTTCGGAAGTAGGGCTGGACTGAGGAGTGTCGTCGTCGTCGTGGTCAGGTCCAAACGTCGGGATTTCGACCATGTCCACAGGATCCTCCTCCGGCGTCGCCTGGAGTTCCGCATGATGTGTCTTCTCCTCTTCTTCTTCCTCGATGCTATCCGACCGAGATAGCTTGCCAGGAGGCTCGATCTTGGGTAGTGCCACTGACACCACTTGATGCTCCTCAGCCTCGTCCGTGCTGGGAAACGCAACCCCCATTCTGCGAGCGAGCTTCCTCTCCTGGATTCTCGCGAGGCTCAAGCGGCGTTCTTCCATCCACTGTTCTTCGTCCAATATCGGTGAAGCCACCCGCGCAGCAGAGTCGGGTGTCGGCGTGACCTTCTCGCACTGCAAACCTATGCCCGCGGCAGACAGAACCCGCATAACTGGCGCGTGAGAGCGGGCATTAGGCATTCGATGAGCATACGTGGCGGACATCCTGCGAAAGAAGTATCAGAACTAACCCACAAAAGTAACATCCAAGTTCGGCCGAAGCTTACCCTGGTCCAAGAACAAACTCGCCACCCAGCTGGGAAAAATCGCCACCTTTCTCCCATATAGGCATACCGACGCGGAGAGCATTCTTGAAGACCATAGCAATGCCACCCATAGACCCATGGCGCACGTAGCCTCCCCGCTTGCGCTGTGATTTGGGTTCCATGATACGCAAGGTCATGCCTAGTGCTCGGTGTAGACGTAGGGTGGGATCGGTGTAGAACGTGAATGGAGAACGGAATATTTCTATGCACGTGGCAGTGAAGATTTGCCGGAGCCATCAAAGGGTGAAACACTTACGTCGGTAAGATTTGATCATATTGAAAGATCCATTTCCAATAACTACAAGGTTGACATCGGCTTCCTTGAGCATTCTAGGTTTGACGTTGTCTGACACGGAAAACATATAATCTTGGCATAGAGGGCACCTGAACATAGCATCAGAAGACAAGCCAATTTCACACGACGACAGGAGTCTCACCAGAAATGCCTGATGAAAATGACGATCGTCTTTTGATCTCGAAAGACGTCACCGAATGGCACGCGCAGGCCACTTTCAGCAACGACCCAACAGGAGGCAGCATCAGCGAGTTGTCTGGGAGTCGGTAATGCATGCTCGTCAAAGGGGGAAGATGAAGATGACTGGGCCGTGGACGGTCGTGCAACCTCGTACTTGGTCGACAAGTTGAAAGTGGGATCAAAGCCACGACCGTCGAAGGACGTCAGAGAGCGGAGGTGTGTGGGTACAGTGGCAGCGTGGGGAGGGGAATATGGTACATGGGGTAAATGAGAGGGTGCGGGGGAGTCGTCCGCAAGGCCAAGTTCAGCGTCGGTGAGAGGCTCGTAAACGTATCCAGTGGTCGAGTCACGAATGGGGCTCGAGACATCCATAGTGTGTAGACGAGTGGCCATCTCTGCGGGGAAGAGTGTCGCCGACTTGCGACGGGCGTGGAACGTGTTCTCTTCAGAGAGGTGCTTGGGTCTGGATGGCCGTTCGTTGGAGAGATGCGGAAATGACGTGGACGAGGCATTGGACTGACTCAGGGCCAGGTTGTCAGAGGACTGATGCGTTAAACTTAGGCGGCTCCCAATCTTCTTTGGCAGCAGTCGGGTAAACTTCTTAGCCTTACTTGGTGGTGCCGTTTCAGGGTCGTCAGCTGAAAAGGAAGCCATACGGAGCGGGGAGGACGGAGTAGGACAACCAGCATCCGAGTTGACACGAGATATGTGGAACGAATGGACGCTCTCGCTGCTCTGTACGATGGATGAAGTGGGCGAAACGCACAAGGGCTCCGCAGTAAGAACGGGAGTGGACGACAGCGCTTTAGCAAGCACATATGATTGCAGTTTTGAATGGCCATATGGAGAATTTTTGTGTGGGATGGGCACCGTAAGTCGGGCTTCTTTTCTCGACACAGCCGACCGGGAGCGCCGACGCTGGATTGGGATAAGTCGTGAACCCTCGGGAGAGCTGCTCCGAGGATGCCAGTCGGATTCTTCCGGCCCACACACACTAGTTGGTGGTGAGATATCGAACGTGCTTCTAGTGAATGCTGCCGTCACGACATCGAAGCTCCAATCCGCAGGAGGAGGCGTTGTGACAGCTGGCGGAGCGTGAAGATTGAGATAGGCTTGATATATGTCTGGTGGGTATTTGCCACCGGTGTAAGGGAGGCTCGGGAGATGGGATGTAGATTCGCCGCGGAAGGAGACGGGAGCACCGGTACTGCTAAGGGTGCTGGCGGTGCGACTTCGAAGGACAGAGAGTGGTGCGAAGGGATCTTCGGGGTCTGGCGTCGGATAGCGCGCCTCCAACTCCAGGCTGGGGGCGGGTTTTCGTCGAACGCGAGTTTGGTTGGGGGAAGAATCATTGCTAGATGATACAGACATGATATAAAATAGTTACTCGGAGGGCTCGCTCAGGCGAGAAACCTGCAGGAAGGGAGAGGAGGGTAGATTCCAGCGGGAGGCCAAAGGAAGCTCGACCATCAACGTTAGACTTTATGTACGATTTCCATCGTGGTTTCGGTGAGGTGTGTTTGCGAGGTGCGAACCTTGTTGCTAGTGAAGGAGGGATTACACGTTTCCGCATTGCCTCAATTCCCGTCGCCGGTTACCGCGCCTTGTCATCACCAATTTTTTTGGACAATTTAAGCATGGACTGTGCTTCGCAGTGCTTCTGAACCTGACTACTAGAGATGGTGTGTGAGACTGACTCGAGCAGAAGACGTTGTGCCAAATAACTTGACCAGCGGAGATAGGAACGTGCACAAGTTGGTAATGTCAGCACCACCTGCCGAAGAAGACTCAGAAGCACTGAAAGTCACAAAGTTCAGCGGCGATCTATGTACCCTCTCCCTCAAACCTAACGCACTCCGAGTCGCTTCCCACCTTGCATGCTTGCACCCTGAACTTAAATTTGTTGCTGACAGCACAGGTTCACGGGTTGAATCACATCGAGTGGCATGTTGACAAGCCGAGATGCTGCGCCTTGTTGTCGAGATGTTCGGGAACCTCCTGTATGGGCGGAGAATCGACGGGTCATTGTTAGCATCGCGAAGATGAACAGTTCCTGGGTAGTAATTTCCTCTATTTACTCGCACAGGAGAGAACACTACGATACAAGATCTCAACTATCTCGCCAATCAAATCCTGCTGACCCTTCAGCATTTGTCAGGTGCTGGTAAAGCTCCCGGCTGAGCCATGAGCTACGGGTACTGTATCAGAATCATTCCGTAAGATACACAAGCGAAAGCCTGCCTTGATAGTCTGCACAGTCGTGAATATCATTGCGGCCATGCCAAACACACCGAGCATGATATCTGCGGTCTTCTCCATCGGGGTCTTGGCCACCGCCTTGTAGTGCAGCATCGCAGGGTAGACAAAACACAGCGGGATACTACGAAAATAAGTCGTTCTCCACAGGATCTGCAGTCACAGCGACCGAACTCACCACGCAAAACTGCCAATCAATGCAACAAACTTGTCGAGGTCCGCGGCACCGACCCAGCTAATTACCGTGCAAACCATCACCAGTCCAAAGCGGAAAAAATTCTTAAGCCATTTCACGCGCGGATCCCGCTTACCGCTCCTCACAAACAATCCATTCTCCAGAATACGTACCGCTGGGAAGAATTGAAGGGGGATAGATAAAAGAATCGCCAGAGAATATAGGAATTGAACCTGTTTACCGAGCTTACCGGGTGAATGCAACCTTGAGAAACAAATGGACTCACAGCTTGTGTGAATTTACTTTTTTGGTCAAGGTTCACGAGGACGACTGCATTCACCTCCGATCCAAAAGTCAGATACGCAAGAGCACCAGCCCCGCCAAAGAGCACTTGATAAAGTAAGTATCGAGCGGCGACAGCATGGAAATAACGATTACCGAGTGTCCCAAGCATCACACCAGTCAAAGCTTTGGGAAATTTGTGTGGCTCGCGCATAGCGTCCGTGATTGGGATGACCTGAACTACTCGTCAAAATCTCGGAGGCAGAGATTAGGGAAGAGACAGACCAAGCCTACACCTTCGAACGAGAAAACGGCAGTACTTCACAGTACCGATTATGAAAACAGTGAAATTGGATCAGGGCTGAGAACGTACCCGATGAACAAGGGGAAATCTCGCGGATTAAACAGCTGAATCTCCGCCATGCCCCGCTCGCCGATGATGGCAAGTTCACTTCCAAAGATATAAAGCAATCCAGCGAAAATGAAAACGTCTGCGACGAGGGCCGCTGTACTGAGTTTCGCTAGGTTTCTGACAAGCGCCAGTGGCAGAAAGATGACCAATTGAACGAGGATGAAAAATAGGACAGATTGGTTGACTGCGCAATTCGTGGCCGCATAAACAAATGCCTGTGAAAGTCGATCATGCCACGAGCTTCATCAAAGGAAACAAATATATGAACCTTGAGGTTTTCCGCAACAAAGATGGTGTATGCCGAAACAAATCCAAGTTGAGATACAGCAATAGAAGAGAGGATTGCATATCGCATCAGTGGTCCATACAATGCACCCCCGATGTCTGAATTTTGTAAGTAGTGTGCTGATTTGAGAATATGGGTCACCTACCTCCATAGGAACCAGAAACAACGAATTTCGCCTGAACCAATAGCAAAAACGCATACAGGGAAACCAAACGACCATGATAGTAATGGTGGAAAAGACAAGCCCTCCATT